>WBNO01012002.1:538034-590259 GCA_013400575.1 Peucedramus taeniatus
CAGAGGCAAACACTCCTGCTTTGCTGAATATTTTGATATGTCATGGCATCCCATATGGTGCTGGACATTCAATCCATGGTCCCAGCTGCATTGCCAGACAGTGGGACATCCCAGGCAGAGTCCTGCACTGGGCAGCAATGTCCCTGCTGCTCTTGTCCCTACTGTGAACATGCAGCAGCCACTCCTTCACACAGGAGTTTTTCCCAGGGTTTTTCCAGGGTTTTTCCCTACACACTCACCTCCAGCACTGCACATAGCTAGAAACCATCCACCAATTCCTGGTCCTGTCTCGCAGCTTTTCTGAGTCCCCTTTACTTGCCACAGCAGGAGAGAGACAGACACTGTAATGGGCACTTCCCTAGAAGGACCTGATTTTGAAAACAAGCACAGGATGGACTTTTTGCAGGCTATAAAATGGGCTTGCAAAGGATGCCTTTGTTGTTGGAATGTAATGACAAGGTAGACTAAATTTTGTGGCAGATGGATGTGATTCTTGGGGCTTTTGCAAGGCATTGGGAGAAAGGAAGTTTTTTCCTTGACCAGGATGGCAAGCTGCTTTCAGGGACACCCAGATGTGTCATGCAATTAAAAGACCTTTATCAAAGACACACATTTCCCAATCCTCTTCTCCAGTGCAAGAACTTTGTTTTTGTTAAAAAAAATGTTAAAAAGGAACAAATCCTGGTAGTGCCTTGCCCTGGCTTTGCAGGAAATTGGCAGGTTTTCAAATCAAAGGTGTCTTATGCTGAGCAGCCCCATCCCCAGCCATCCTTGTGCTCCTGCACATCCCTGGCAGCACTCTGAGACAATGACCACTGCTATGTCCCTCATTGCTGAGCTTCAGGCCTTACCCCACTAAAGTCTGTCCAGATTTTGGGGTAAAAGCTCAACTTCTGGAGCTGCCACCTGCTCTAAGGACGGTTCATCTTCTGGAGACTGCAACAACTCAAATGGCCATCACCCTGTGCTGCCAATGGGCTCTGCTCACACTGGGTGACAGAAGGGACCAGCCCTGCTGGGAAACTCAGCAAATTTGGCCTGATGCCTGTCAGCCAATGAGGATTATATCATGACAAAGGGGGTGATGGACACAGTGCCACGTTTGAGAGTAACAGACAGGAAGGTGCCTGGTTGCTGCAGCAACAAGGCTGGGAGGATTGTTTTTTCTTTTGGGAAGATGGGTTTTTCTTTCTCTTTTCACCTGCCAATCTTCCCCCCACGTCAGGGCTCTGCTGCTGCGGGAGACGAGCAGTGACATTTACACTCCCACTAACAAGCTGGTTCAGTGATGGGCAGCTCTGCAGGAGAGCATCTGGAGTCACAGAGCCTGAGCAGAGAGGAGGGGAGTGTCCTCTCAAGCACATAGAATAATTTGGGAGTTTTTGTTATTATGAGCATTACTGGGACAGGATCGTGCAGGGAAACAGCAGGCAGAGCCTTAGTGGGGCACTCAGGGCTTTTGACCCTTCATGTGGGTCAGGTCCTGCAGCTGATGGCAGCAACGAGATGTCACTCCTGCCCAAAGAACATCTCTGCTGTCCTGCTGGGAGAGGGAAGGAAGAAAAAGAATGTTAAAAGGAGGGTTTGCAAAAAGTCAAGCATCACCACAGGAGCAGTTTCACTTCTCAGCCTGCTTGTGGTAGCAGACTGTGCCATCAGCCATGCTCCTGCAGTTCAACATTCCTCAGTGCCCCAGGAATCTGCCTTTGGCTCCTAGGGAGAAATATTACTAAGGAAACAGAAGTGAAACTCAGGCTGTGTTTTCCCTCCCTGTTTCTTTGCCCACCACTGTGTCTCTCAATGCTTTTCTTTGCCTTCTGCATAAGACAACATTCAGTTCACCCAGAGTGTCACAGTTATGATAGGAGTAGCAGTAATAGAAGTAATAACAATAACAATAATAATGCTACTGCAAAGTAAATGCAAGAAAAACATAACAGCCCCAAAATGAATTGTAGTGGTGGTGCAGGAAACTGCTTTGGGTCATCTCTTCTCTCTTACTTGTTGTTTTGCTGCTGGCATGAGGAGGAAAGTGGGAATTAAGAACCAGCAGCCTTTCCTGGTTGCCAGACTACTCTGCCACTGCAGCCAGCTGAGGAGGTGCCTCATTGGACCATGAACCCCAAAATGGGGGTGGAAATAAATATCGTGGCAAATAAACCCTGAAATTTGTGTATTCCCATGCCCAACAGAGCCAAGGAAGGCAGATTTCCTAAGGATCTATGGCTGCAGGTCAAAGACTATTGTATGGATTGCACTGATCCATTTATTTGAAGGAGAGCATCAGTAGGTTTTCTCTTGTCTAGCGTGTCATCCTTATGCACAAAACTTGGACAGTCCTGATACTGTGAAGATTTCCACTCTATTGTTAAATCAAGGTGAAAGTATAGGCTGACAATTATCAGTAATACACAGATAAACAGGCTGTTCCACCTGCATCCCTGTGCCCATTCTTCCCTCTGAGCAGAGAGCGTGTGCTAATTAGCCACATTTCATTAAGAAGCCAGGCTAAAAGATTAGGATGCTGAGAAGGGCAGCCCCCTTTTAGTGTGTTTACCCTCCCTGAAGCTGGGGCAGCTCCTTCAGACTGAATTTAAAGGGCAAAGTACCTGATATGTTGTAACAGTGTTTCCTCTGAGTAATTGCTCTGCTTTTGGACATCTCCACTAAAAAACTCCCAGCATTTCCCAATTGGTGCTTAAAGGTACATCCAACAATCTGCAGAGAAGAGATGACTGAACAAATATACAGTCAAGCCTGGGGGAAAAACTGCATGAAGGCAGATTAGAAAAAGACCAGAGAAATAATCTTTAAAATATTGAAACTGCAGAAATTAAGAGGATATTTGCAGAAATCTCATTACAGAGAGCACACAAGAAGCATCAAGATTACAACCTGACCAGTGCATGAAGGTTACTCAAGGGAGAAACCCAAACTTTCCACCAGCACACAGTGACCACAACAAGTCCCCTGTGAAAGTGATCAATCAACAAAGCACAGAAAATGAGGTCACTCATGATATTTTTTCCAGCAACTGAAACTCAGCAGGGATGGCCCCCATAACCACCTTTACATCTTTCAGCAGAGGGTTCAGGATGGAAAGCTGCTCCCCATGGTACCAGAGCCCATAGTGGGAGCTTCAGCTGGGAAGAAGCTTGGCAGCTTGCATGGGCAGTGGGTCAGATGAAGGAGAAATAGAAGAAAAAAAATCTGTTTAGCATTCTTGACCGGAACCCACTTTTCTCCTAATTATAAAAAAAAATTACATTCTCTTCTGTTACAGGAGGTTTTTTTAATTGTGAAAACTGAAGCGTTTTCATGCCTTGAGGGTTGACTTTTTTTTGTCATCAAACCCTAATTCAGAAAAAGACAGAATCCTTTGCAAAACATACTTGCCTGAAAGACTGTACCAGTGTTGGGCAGACTGCCCTGTATTGAAACCTTCCATGCTCATGTTGAAGTTCCAGTTTGGACCCTTTCAACGTCACTCCAATATCCTTATCTGATTCCTGAATCCCTCCCTTCCCAAATACTGTGGGTTGCTTCTGTAAAACCTGCTAAGAAAAGCAAGTGAATCAACTGTCCTCCAAGGGCAAGGAACAGGCTGTGCCACCCACCAGTCCACGTGTCCATGGAGTAGCAGAGAGGAACACCAAGAACTGTGCAGAAGCTTCATTACCAGCTGCAGACACTTCCACAGGCACTGGTGTTCTCCTTTAAGTGTGTGGCTACATCTCAAATGAGCCACATGCAATTTTCCTCCCACGTCCACAGAGCAGGGCTGTCAATGCTGCTCAGACTCTGGTGGCCCCAACAGATTTGCACTGAGCTGTTGGGCTGGCCCTGGGGGATCTGTACTGTCAAATAGGTATGGAGTCAAAATTGCAGAACAGCAGCAAGCATGGAGCAGGGGAGACTGTCTGGTTCACTGTAGAGAAAGCCTGTCCTAGAAACAGGAGCCTTGCACATGGAGCTGATACAAGTTTGGGATCCTGTTGCTGCCCAGATTACCCTCACACCCCAACTCAACCTGGTCATCATGGAGGAGAAGGTTTTGAAAACTGCAGGGGGTGACATCAGGGTTAGATGTGGGATCTTGGTTTCCCTCACAGTGAAATGAGTCTTTCTGAGCCTTGTCTCTTCCCCAGAGAGCCGTGACAATTCATTAGGCAATTGTAAAATCAGAATTGTAGCTGCTGACTAAAAGTTGCGGCTCATTAATAGCCCTATTTATTACCAACCAAATAATTAGCTTAGACATGCATCAGCAGGTCTTGATTGCATATGAAATAACTGCCTTATTACATAGAAATCAAATGAGGTTCTGAGGACAGCTCAGGTGTCACCTCAACCCCAGAATCGAAAAGGAAAAGAAAAAAAGAAAGGAAAAAAAGCCCATCCACTTCAATGTGTTGCTCAGCAACAGAATTTGCGGGGGAAACAATCTAGGAATGAAGGAATGAGCATTTCCAAGAGAACAGGTTATTTCAGGCAAGACATCAGGGACAAGCAAATGTCACAGAGGAGGAAAACTTCAAATTTTTTTCCTCCTTTAATCAATAATTCAAACTAGACATTTTGGATAAAACAAGCATTTAAGTTAGCTGATTGAAAAACAGAGATCCCAAACCTTTACCAAGAGTCACATTGCTGAGGAAATGTTTGTTTGTTTGTGTGAGGGAAACATTAGATTTACTAGACACTGAATTAAAAATTTAAAAATGCTCTTAGAAATGTCACTTGTTCATTTAAAGAGGAAGATGATGTAATGCCAGTACTGATATATTGTGCAGCATCCTTCCCAGAGCAATCCCATATTAATTTTGTTGTTCTCCTTTCCCGTGTGCCCTCCTTTCCCTCCCTTCTCCTTTTTCTTCCAGGACAAGACGAGCGCGCTGAGTCTCAGCAATGTGGCGGGGGTTTTCTATATCCTCATCGGTGGGCTCGGACTCGCCATGCTGGTTGCCTTAATCGAGTTTTGTTACAAGTCCAGAAGTGAATCAAAGCGGATGAAGGTGGCAACCCATTCCACGGCCTTTCACACCTTCTCTCTGATCCTCCCCCGGCTCCAAAGCTGCCTTCAGAGACGGATGCAGCCCAGACCATGGGTGGAAAGCCAAGACATAGGGATAATGAAGTGACTGTGTCACTCAACTTGCTAGAAAGGAATAGGACCATCTGAGGAAGCTGAAAGAGGGTCAAGTGGGCTGTCGTGGGGAGCTGATGCAAGATCAGACATGTGGCAGAATGCTAATTCAAAATCCAGACATAGAGCAAAACCACAGCACAAGCGGCAGCAGAAACACATTGAAATTCCTTAAAACTAATGAAGGCAGATGATGGCAATGTGTGTGCAGCCTGGATGAAGTGTGCTGGGGCTGGTGTGATACAGCCGTTGCTGCAATATGGAAAAATCCCCAAACCCAGGCTCTTAACAGCAAGATAAAACTGGGAGAGTGCAGTAATGATTCACATCCTGTTGTTCCCTTTGCTGGCACCCTGCTGGCACCATTTCCAGGCTGACAACACCAATACATGCTCAGAGCATTGTTGACCTGGAATGGATGATGTGGGCCTTCAAATCCCAGAATTATGGATCCTCTTTGAGAGAAATTGGCCTCCAGTGTCTCTCGTAATGGTTTTTTAAACTCCACCCTATCATGGTCTTGCAGAAGCATATTTCCTACAGCCCAGGAGATCTGTTTCAGCCCTAAATTCTGGTGTGCCTGAATTTCAGTGTGTTGTGTCAAGAGTGGATTAGATTTGAGAGCCTTGGAGATAGATATTTAATGCAGCACCTGTAGAGCAAGTATATCTGGGCAATCCCTTATACAGATACCATGGTGTTGAAGGAGGCAATGGGATGTGTGACACATCCCTTGTGTTCCTCATCTTGACCTCTCCTATGAGCATGGAATTTGTTGTGGGCATATGAAGTATACAGTGAGTTTCAAAAAATACAAATAGGTTTTTATTTCACTGAAAATCACCCAGAATCAAAGGGAAAATAAGCAACTGCTTCTTTGGGTTTTATGTCTCTATTTCACAGCACACTCAATGTTTTGTCAGCAATAATAACATTTCTAATGCACTGAAAATGTGCTACAGCTCTTTTCCCATTGAGGTTCAGGAAATTCCACAGGCAATGAGAGCAACCTTGAGTATAGGTGTAAAATAATATGAACAAATAATGTCCATGGAGCTACAAAGATTAGATGATAATTTGTGCCCACTGTAAAGCTAGGTATGGCACAAATGCACTGCAAAAAAAAGTGTCAGAATGCAATAGCTCAATAGCTATTCCAGATTTATCTGTTATGGATAATTCTTCACCTGGATACCCCCAGTCCAGAAAGAATGATGGTGCCCTTGGAGATAGCTTGAATGCAAATAAACCAAATTGGCTTTATCTTTTAATTAAATTGTTCTAAGCAGGTGGTTTCCTTACATCTCTGAAAGCAAACATTTTGGATGCATCTGGAACAGGAAAATGAAATATGGTTTCCTGAATTAGGCTTGCATTTCCTAGTTACCTCAGTCATCTCTGTAGACAAAAACACGGGCACATGCTCAAGTTCTCACATGAGGAAAGCTAAACATATGTTTGCAGTGAATCAGAGTCCACCGTGCATAACAGTCCTGGAGTAGCAATAGCATCTCTATGGGGGAAGTGTGTAAAATACCTCTGCTCAGATCCAGGATGACTGTTCTTATGTTGTAGAGTTTGAAGAGGTTTTTGGCATATGGCATTGATGCTTTATACCCCAAAATACTGCTGAAACATTAAATTCTGCATGTAGAAGAGGTGTGAATGAACAGAGCAGATGCAGTGGGGACATGCAGAAAGTGAGAATCTGAATGGAGACAAGGAAGGGGAGAACAGTAACAGAAAGACAGCACTGGTTAATATTATAATTTCTCCAACATTGCAAAGGACAGGGGGAGACCCCCCCGTCTTTCCTAAAAAGGGTTTTTGTTTAATCCCACAGCAATCAATCAACGAAGCCATACGGACATCAACCCTTCCCAGGCCGGCTGCAGCAGGAGGCAGTGGAGAAAATGGACGTGTGGTCAGCCACGATTTCCCCAAATCCATGCAGACGATCCCATGCATGAGCCACAGCACTGGCATGTCCCTGGGAGCTACGGGATTATAATTGGCCTTTTGACCCATTTCCTGGGTGAGAGCAGGGGCAGCCCAACTCCACCTCTCCAGAGCCAAAAAACATACCCAACACCAACAAGACAAACGATGATGACAGAAGGGACAATTGGATGGATCTTCTCAAGGAAATCAAATAAATTTCCCTTTTTATTTGCAAACAGATCCACTGGCAGGAGAACAGAAACAGGTCTGTACTGCAATAAGGAGAGTGTAATGGGATTTTACAGACTCGTGAACCATCCCTGATCAAAGAACCACTGGAACACTAATGAGGACTATGCCATTTTGTTTTAACTTGGTTGTTAATAAGTCTTAGTGTGTGCAATATATATATTTTTTCTTACTAATTCCTGTGGTGTCAGGGTAACATCAGCCCTTTCCCCCTTCCCTGCTCAGTCCTTCAGTCTGGTTTAGTTTGGGATGCAAACCACAATGTCTGAGCTACTAAAGGCAAAAAAAGAAAGACCTATTCGTGGCAAGTTGAACTCAGTGCAGAACATCAGCATTGACCTCTTTTGTCCATCGTGGTTCTGCCTTTGTTGTTCTGTGGTGAACTCGGGCTGTGGAGTTATCGCAGCGGGGCAGACGGAGCTGCCCCCGGCTCTCCCTGCAGCAGGAAGGACTCGATGCAGGAAGAAACCTGAGCAAAAACACGAGGCTGTTTTACAGGGGGCAAAGTCATGGGTGAGTTTGGAAACCCCAGGTAGCGTGAGGGCAAAGCAGTAATTCTTCCAGAGACGATGAGTGGTGATTCAAGAGGAAGGTCACGTGCCTGGAGTGGAGAGTGGGAGACTGGAGCAGAGGGTTGGTCTAAGATCACGGTCGGCTGCTGAAGAGGGAAAGTAAATGTGGTATTTATTCCCTTCACGTGTGACTCTCCTACCCAGGTTATTGGGGGCTAATAAGCAATTGTGAACCATTTCTTCATTGCTTAGCTTCTGTGTGTGGTCCCTTTCTGGTAGTCACATAAGGGAACCACCCCAGGCCAGGACCAGGCCATCTCCAGGCATCCAGTTCTAGACAGCTGCCAATTAACTAGTGCAACGTGCTACAAGTCATGGGGCTGCAACGGGGACACCCTGCCCTTCTGCTCTGAAATCCCTTTATGGCCATTCTTTTCTAACTCAGAGGGACATTTATAGGTAGCTGGACAAAATGGATTCCTGGAAGGAACTGCTAAGGCAAACCAAGGAGGAGATCATACAAGAGCTTAATTCAAGTAACCATGGCATTCAGCAGCATCAGTGCTGGTCACACTCAATCTCCCCACCAAGCTGGGGCCTGTCTGGGCACAAAGCCAACCGTAGCAGATTCCCACTCATATCCTTAGAGAGGGGGAAGCATCCACAAGCCAGGAAAGGAGGCTGCTTACCCCAAACTTGGTGTTGCAGAAACCCACAGGGCCAGACAGACAGCTGAGGGTCCAGCCTCAGGCCTGGAGATCAAGGGGGCAAGAATGGTTTTCCAGAACCACCCAAAAGGTTCATTCTGTGAATCTCTGGCATGGACAGACAAATGCTTCTCATCTTGGTGGGCCTGAGAGACCTCAGGGGTGTGATATTCTCAAGTGAAGGATTCCCAGGGGAACATCTGGTGAGGGAGAAGATCTGTGAAGCAGGGGCCACAGTGAGCCCTCTTGGCCTGGTTCCATCTCACTTATGGCAAATAGAGTTCAAAGGTTCTCACAGAGTCCAACAAATACCTGTCCAGGGACTGAGCTGCTGCTGGAGCATTCTGAGCTGCTTTTTCTCATTTTCTTTACTCTTTTCTGTTTTTTCACAACATAGCAAGAGAAGAGCCACGAAAGAAGTGAAGGTGAAGAGAAAATGATGCTGGCAAATAGCTGGCACAGGTCTATGAGGAGAATCTGGAAGTAAGGCTGGAAACTGTGAATACCAGTTTCCATTAGTGTATGACTGTGCAGAGCAACACATTTACCACTTTTAACACCAGCCTGGTCTGAAGCATCTGCTCCACTTATCCACTTGTCATGCAACAATTTGGAGACCAGCAAGTCAAAGTCAAGGTCCTGAGCCTGGGCACAGCATGTCTTGTGCCAATGTTTTCCTCTGTCCAAAACTGGGAACATTGTGATCTTCATCTCTCATTGCTGAACATGAACTTTGTTAACAGCCACTCCAAACACCACTTCAGGATGCTTTCTGTTGTTTACCATTATTTTTAACCTGCTTTTCTTAATTTTAACTTCAGTTCTGTGTAATGCTAGCACAAGTGGAGGTGTCCTTATCAGCACAAGCTCTTTTTCCCTGTTCAGAGCCCTCAGATGAGTCTCCTGACCCAGCTCTTGTCATGTTCTGGGCCAGTGTGGTGGGAACAGGCTACTGGTACCCACCAGTGCCCCATCCTCCTCCAGGAACTGGACCCTGTGGCAACAGGTCACAGCAGTCTCGTGAGCAGCAGCAGTGCTAGAACTGGCCACATGAAGATGTGAGATGCAGCTGTGAAAGGCTTTTGATCAGTGGAGGGGTTACAGAAAAAAAAAAAAAAAAAGGTGAACAGGACAAAAGCGTGGAAAATGTAAACTTGTAATATGTATTTTTACTACACTTTTCTTAAAAATAGAGTAATGGTAAAACTCTTAAAGACATTGACATTTTTTCTCAACAGGATTCCATATTTAACAGTTTTGGCTTTCATTAAATTTTGCTCTTTGGTACCTGGATCTTTTATTTAACAGCTATATTTGTTTTAACTCTCTTTTGGTTTTTCTTCCTTTTTTTTTTTTTTCTTTTGGCAGTACTGCAAAGGATTTTGATTTATCAAATGCAATGATGTTTTTGTTTTCACATTCTCTTTTTTTGAAGCAACATTTTTATTGGTAATTATTATTTACACTAAAAAGGAAACTATCAGCTGGAATTTTAGAACCAAGGATCCATGATCCATTTCTCATACCTGTCCATGCCGTTTTGTGCCAGTGCTGGATGTGTGGAAATGAAAATGATGTTACCCCTCAGGCAATATTACCCAACCTGAATCAAAAGAGATTTATTTGATTTTTGCTGTGTCTGACTTGTGAACAGCAGCCGAATAAACTGCTTCAGGTTGAAATTGGGAATCTATCTAATATTTACCCAAGAGGCAGGAAACTAAATATTCATTGGGTTCAAAATTAATGATTTTGCTTTGTTTGGAGTCTCGTGGGGTTATTTTTTGAGGAGGGCTATTAGAGGATTTTAGCCTGTTTTTAGAGAGAGAGGAGACATGGCCAGCTCAGAGAAAACTCAGAACCAGCACTGGTCCAAAAATCCCTACCAGGATCAGCTTTCCTAGGAGCTCCCATGCTGTTTCAGAGGCTTGGACATTTAAGATGCTTCTCACTCAATTTTCACACAACTGACCTGCTAAGTTCCTCATCCAAAAGCCAGTTGAGGGGGGGGAAAGAGGAGGATTTAAAGGGTGTTGGACATTTATGCAAATACTGACAGCTACTGAGGTAAACTGCACTCATTAATGTCATGGTCTTGTGGAGCACTTCATGTCACAGGTGTGGAAGGACTCCCCTTCCCATATCCTCATTCCCAGTTATCATCTGGGAGAGCTGGGACACAGAAGTGCCTTTGGACCAGGCATCCCACAGGGCCAAGGTTAGAGAGCCAAGATCTCCAGCATCCACAAGGGTGTTCTACCCACTGGTAAGTTTTAAATATAGAATCAGCAAGGGACAGAATTAATATGTTTTGAAAGGGCCATTGAACCCTGAGGCTTCAAAGAGCAAGAGATTCCCAAGCACTGGGGCCTGAAGGAGAGGTTCCCCAAGGGCAGGCTATGCTGGATCAGCCCAGTTTGGTCCTCCACAATTCCCTAGGGATCCAGTGCTGTGCTGTGGGCTTGGATTTTGTCACAAAATGCCCTTCTTGCTCAGTGGTTCACTCTTGGTTCCCAGTTTACAAAAATGCACAAGAAATGTTCCTTTATATCTTAGTGTGAACAGGACAAAATTTCCTCCTAGTGGTAAATGCAAATATTCCTTGTAATAAAGTCTCCAGCAAGAATCCTTCTTCAGCAGCTGTTGAAGCAAAAAAACCCTCACTGAATCCTGAAGAGCAGCAGGAAAGCAACAAGATGCATCACCCAATCCATTCCTTTGCTATGGGGTCAAGACCCAGAGCTGGGATGCTCCAAAATTATTTGGCTGGGCTTGTTTGTCCCAGCTGCCAACAAGTGCAAGGAGAACTTAATTCATCTAAGTTCAGGGAAGGGACAGGGGGTGCCTCAAAGTCTGTAAACCAGTGGGTACCACTGGCCTGTTCAGCTCCAGCAACTCAGTGCTGTGTGTCCATCAAAAGTTTTTGGAGACATGGAGAGTTTTCCTTGTGAACAGAGGCTCCTGCTCAGCAACATGGTCAGTGACCCAGGTCTCACATGTGGCTCTGGGTCCCAGGGGAACATTTCTGTGCACATTTCTAAGCCACATGTCAGAGCTTAGGCACCACCTTGATGATGGGAACACATGGGTTCCTACCAGCAAAGGTACCAGCTTTACCCCAAATCCCTTTTGGAGACCTGTGGGCCTGTTCTCTGATGACTTCCTTGGCTGCTGGCCCCTCCTAAACACAGATTCCCCAGTTACCTTCATGTTACCTGTGAGCATAAATCAGTTTGTCATCCACCAGTGCTGGTTTTGTGTCTTGGTACCCCACTGCTGACTGAAGTTCTGTGCTCTCATCTCTGATACCCAGTTAATTAATTAAATAACAGAAACACCAGGACATCACAGTGCCATGCACAGCTGCCCAGCAGCCTGCAGGAGGGCAGGGCTTTTGGGGCAAAATCCACATGCAAGCCCCAACTCCATGTTGCTCCATCTTCATTACAAAGATGACACCCTTTCCACCTTCCTTCTTCCATGGAGCTGCTCTGTTTTTTTTCAGACACTTGCTCCTGATGGTTTGAGTCTACAAGAGGGATGAGTTCAGTGTGCAAGTACCTAGAACAGGTTCTCCTTGGAGCAGAGGGGTAGCTTGAGACTGATCACTCCATCAAAATCCTGACTATTTCCACCCTGGGATTCTACACTCAGCATCACTTTCCATTTCCCTTCTGTCCATCCCCATCTCTCCTCCCTCTGTACATCAATACTACCCTCAGCACTGCCAGTTTCTCCTCTCCAGGACCTGGAATGGGCTCTGGGTTTGTACATGGTGTTCTCTTAGAAGTAGATAAGTCTCTATCACCATATAGCTTTAGAAAGCAAATTAACTTTGGGATGGGGCAGAGGTGTGAATACAGCTCCTCCCCGGGCAGAAATGATCCCATAACCTCTCACACTGTCCTTGGGCAGCAAGGAACCCTTTTGTGGAGCCATAACCCTGCAAAGTGCTGGGTCACCTGGCTGTTCCCAGAGCACTTGGACTAATCTCCCTTTATCTGGAGTGCACTTCTCCCAGAGAGGCATTTCTGGCTGCCAGGAGGAAATCTGGCTTGGGGATGGAGAGGGGCAGAGCTCTGGGAATCACCTCCATGGAGTGAACTCACCTGCTGAACCTGTGCCAAGGGAGAGCTGTCTCTAGAGCAGTGAAACTGCAGCCCTCACCCCCAGAAGGGTAATCACACCCCTTTCTCATGCACCAACATGCATACACAGATATTGAGATGCCTTTCATAGCCCAAATTAGCTGTCAAGGTACCTTCCAATTCCTAAGGATCAATGGGGTATAAAGTAACAGCCAAAAAGTGTGTTCATTACTCTACAGGGCTGGTTTAACATGCTCTCTGGGTCCCTTCAGCAGTAATTCCTTCCCTGTTCGAGCTGGCATCAAAATTAATGGCATGTTGTGTTCTATAAGTCCTGACTTTTCAGATGAAAGGTACATGGTGTTGTTCGCATCAGTGTTACAGTGCAATAAATCAATGCTTTCCCATTGGAAGGATTTCAGAGGATCTCACAGCTTGCTCTCAGGAGCTCAAAAGACAACCTGTCTGCCAGGCCATTGGCCTAATAAAAAAAAAAAAAAAGTTTACATAAAAACAAGAAAAAGAGGGGAAAGCCCAACATTTCGTTGCAGTGTTGTTGCCTGCTTCATGAAGGGCACTGGGGCCAGGGCAGCAATGCCAAGGGTTCCTCAGGCCCCATCTCAGGAGATGGGACACAGCCAAAGGGAGCACATTTCCTGTGCCAAAGAGGCAAGACAAGGCCAGCAGAGGCTGGGAGGGTCTCACTGGATCACACAGGATCAGAGATAAAATCAGTTTGTCTTCTTACTGCCAGACCCTAAAACAAGCTGCTCCCAGTCTCCAGAAAAGCAGCAAGAAAGGGGAAGAGGAATGAGGCCAGGACAGAGCACCCAGCAAGCCCCCAAAAGTTGCCCACGCAGTTGCTGTCCCAGCTTCTCTGAAAGCTGCTGCCCACAGAGCAGTTCACTTACTTAACAACATCTTTACCAAGTAAAACTTAAATTCCTCTACTCCCAGGAGCACATGTGAAAGACAGGAAGAGGCTGAACTTGAAAGAGGAGCCGTTTTATTGCCTCAGATTAGCTCAAACTGCGTGACGAGCTTTCCCCACTTCAAAACCAATGTTGTTAACCTTGAAATCTGCATTATTAATATTTCAACATGAGTCCCATCAGGAGCTGCTGCAAGAGCTCTCCTGGACTCGTGACAGCTCGTCCTGTTTGATTCTAATCATATATGAATGCATGAGTTAAGAAGACATCATTAAAAGTACATTAAGTTTAATTATGCTAGCAGCCACAGACAGTGGGAGCATCGGCTTAATGCAGAATGCATAATTAGATCAGACCTAATCCATTAGATCCATATTTGTTAAAGAAAATGCTCCTCGTCCGTAAGTGTCACTGCAAAGTGATCCATAGGGTCTGGAGGAGCAGCACCATTTTCTGGGGGCTATTCCCTCCCACCCCTCTGCCCTTCTCCCTGCCCAACATCTCTGTGCACACAGCTGAGCCCCCACTCAGCTCCTTGGCAGTTCAGTTTAACAAAAGAACACAAAAAACAAAGAAAGAGATCCCCAGTCCTGGCAGCCAAGCCCTGGAGAGGTGCAGCAGTGGTTTAAGGTATTATGGACCAGATCTTCCTTGCAAGGACCTGGCCCCATCAGAGGGTCTGTGGATGCAGGAATGCACCCAGTCCCAGGTGGGTGGGTGGCCTCACAACCCAGTTGGACCAGGGATGGAAAAGGATGATGCCCTTACACAAACTCCAGGAGTATTGGCTGCAGAGTATTGGCTCGGGACAAACTTCCAAACAGAACAAAAAAAGTCAAAAATAAACCAAAATATGAATGCAAAAGTGTTTCATCTCCTTCTGGGGTTGATCCAGGTCTCTCCAATAACACCAGGAGGGTGCTGGCATAGGCCTGCAGCTGTGGCACATCCCTTTTTCCAGCAACACAGCCCTAAAAACACTGCATTGCTCTGCAATGCCACAGTGTTCACAGGAAACCACCATCACCAGTGGCAGCCATGGGTTTTCTCCCCCATCTTCACCTCACGGCAGGGATAACTGATACCAGCAACCCCACACAGCCCCAGACAGCCTCACCATGGTAGGGACATCACATCTGCCAGTGCCTGAGCCCACAGGTAAGCAGGCTGCTGTGGTTTGGTGATCCTCAGCTGGAGTAGGGCGGATCCTGTGGCCAAGTGCTTGTCCCATGGAGTGATTTCAGCAGCACCTCTGATGCTGTGTGAAGGCTGAGCTAGAACAGAGACTAGACAGAGTTCAAGAATAAAGTAGGGATTTATTAGGAGGCCTCAATGGATCTACCTTGGGCAGTACAAGAGCCTGGTGAAGGCTACACCCCAGATGAACCCAAAATGGTCACAAAATGGATGACTGGTCACGAGGTCTCTCACTTTTATAAGTTCTGGTCCATTGGAATATTGGAGTTAATTGTCCAATTACAGCTTTAGGTTATGAAGTCCCATCCTTCTTGTTTTTCTGTCTTCAGACCACGTTGTTTCTGCTCTTGGGCCTGAGATTTGGGTCATTGTCCTTGGTCCCCAGCTAGAGAAGGAATTGTTTTGTCTCCCTACTCTGTGAAGAGAGCTCACCATCCCTTAATATGAAGCTCAGAACTACACACTAAAGCAGCACAGAATCTGAAAAAATTAAAGCTAAAACCTGAGGTATCACCTCCAGCCCAGACCCCATGGCAGTGGCCACAGCCTGGGCAGGGCATTTCCCAGCTCCTTGGGGCAGCCCCAGAGCAGATGCACCTCACCAGCAGCCCTTGGGGTCCCATGCTCACTGCCCCCCTGCCCTCTGCAGAGGGGTGAATTTACAGTGACTCTTCACCTGCTGCAGGTTGTTCACACTCTTTGTCCAGAGTGACTCTGCTCAGCTCTGGCTGTGGGGAGGTTCTGTGGAAGCTGAGGTCCCAGTCCCACTGATGGGGGATTTCAGCCCATGTCCCCTCCAGCCTGGAGACAGAGCAGGCTGCAAAGGAGAGGAGATCAAGGCCAGAATGTGCCATGGGAGTGAGCACAGGAGCAGTTGTGGTTCAGGAGGGAAGCCCAGAGCCCTGTGTTTGCTGGCACTCATCACAGGCAGGGGACACTTAACAGCTCAAGCAAGCCCTCTAACACCTGCCTAAGTGCTGAATATTATTGCTATTAAAACATAATGGCCTCTCACTGCCTCTCCTCTGTGGAGCTGGATAGGAGCTGGGATTGGGAAGCCACAGCACAGAGCCCAACCCCACAGGCAGGGCAGAGGGACAGGATTAAAACCTTCTGAACACCATTCACAGCCAAGGGCCAGCTCTAAACAGAACACAATTACTGGTTGGACAACTACTGAGATTTACATGAAGAGTTCTGAATAAATCAACTGCTAGCTTAGGTTTGAAAAGGGCTTTTTGATTTATTTGCTTTTATTTTGGGAGAAAGTCCCTTCCAGACCACTTTCTCCATATTTCATCTTCATCCTTGCCACCTCCATCCCATCTCCAGGCTGCTCATGCAGACAGGGGTGACACAGGGAGGTTGGTCTATGCCATGGGGTCCAGGAGGAGATGGGAGGAGGGTCAGCACTCCAGGGGTCCCCTTTTTGCCCCCATTTTGCAATGCTGTGGGTCACCAGTGCCGTGCTGCCCACAGGGTCTCTCTCAAAGGGGGTTTGAGCAGCCCCTTGGCTTTCTCCTTGCCACAGGGGTGGTTTCCATGCTCTCTGGTTTTTAGGGCTTAAAACTGACAGTGCTCATCAGCATCTCTAATGCTAATCTAATAAACATGGGGAAAGACCAGCTAAAGGCTGCTGTGATTTTCTTTCCCATTTGTGTGCTGAAGTCCTGGCTCAGCTGAACAGGAAGATACAAGGTGAAGACTTAGGAAAACTTTCTTCCTCTAAGGAAGCAGTTGAATTATAGTGAGTTGTGTATACTCCTAGCTCCTGATGGACCTTTTGAGTGGGGAACATTAGAGGAAATATTGGAAGCAATCTAACCTCACAAGGTCTTTTAGAAAAAGTATTGATCTTCCCAAATAGGCAGCAATTGATATGTTCAAAGTGAGCATTGTGTGCATTCCTGTTTGCACTGTGTGCATCTATGTGCCATTTAAAAGTGCAGAAGAAACCCCCACAAAAAAAAAAAAAAAAAAAAAAAAATCAAACCTGAGCACAAAGATCAGAAAGATTTGCAGAAAGAAACCCGAGGACCTTTATGTCCTCATCAATGCCCTTTGGTGTGATAATCCATATGGCAAGATGAAAGGATAACCCCCGGTGCTGTTAATTGTTCTTTCCAAAGGAAAGCAATTAAACCACAGCATTCAGTGAGCAATCAAAGGGAAATCTAAATTAACCCCTCTGTGGCCAGTTTGCCCCAGCCCAAGTTCTGGCATTCCTGATGGAGATGGGTTATAGCTGCCACCCTGACAGTCACAAGCCACACACTTGCAGAGACTTGTAAGCAAATTTTAGGCTCTAACAACCCCCTCTGAGATCCCACCAGACATCTGCCAGAATTCAGCAAGATGTCACATCTCTCCATCTCTGCTGCAATATATTTTGACAGGATCCTTACACAGCCACATGACCACAGTGTGATCAGCTTTTAGGTTTCATATGAAGAAGTGTTTTCATTCTGGTGTAAGAGAAATCTCCCCACCCCTCACAGACCATATGCCACATTTTTAGTACATTTGCTGATTAACCAGAAAGCAGGAAGGGAGCTTGAACACTGCTCCAGTAATTCCTGGATCCTCTTTTAGAACAATTGGCACAGAAAGGGTTGCATCTCCTGTTCCTTAAAAAAAAAAAAATACAAGCAGAAAGAGTCTCATGGGGTCAGTGGTGCTCCATGAGAAGTCCAGGTGGAAGGACAGGTCACTTCCCAGTGTCCTGGCTCCCAGAGGGCTCCCCTCTTCTACAATCAGCACATCACCCCACACCCCTCTGTATTTCTTGAATGGGCCAAAAAGATAATTCAGGAAGATATTTTCAAGCTTAGGAAATGCAAAGCCCAGATGTGTGGTTTTGCAGCAAATGCTCTGAGTCCCACAGAATTCACAGAATCATTGGGCTGGAAGAGACCTTAAAGATCATCAAGTCCAACCCGTGCCCCAACACCTCAACTAAACCCTGGCACCCAGTGCCACATCCAGGCTTTGTTAAACACAGCCTGCTAGGTCCTGTAATTAGCTGAGACTTCAGGACAGCAGCCCTGCCTCCCTCCACAGGGCACAGGGATGGCTTTCCCAGACAGGACCCTCATCCCTGCTGTTCCCAGCCACACACAGGACCACAGGTGGGCACGGTGGGGTGTATTTTTTGTGTCTGGAGTATGGTGGAGAGACGATTAACACCCCAACTATGAGCTGCAAAGCTGAGCTGGACTGGGAGGGACTGGGAGATTGCCAGGAGCAACAAAAATGTGCTGGGAGAGTCAGGGAGGGTTTTGCTGGGAGAGCTGGGGCAGGAGGCATGGCTGGGATTTCGGAATGTGTCCCTGCCTCCATCCCATCACTGCCTGCAGCCTGTCCTGCAGCCGTGGGGAGGATGGAAAAAAGGCACTCGCTTGCTTTTAATACCACGGGTAGGAGGAGAAACTCTCAGTGCCTTCCTCCTTCTGGTTTCTGAGCTGTGCTCCAGGCAGGCGTGTAGGAAGGAAAGCTTCCTTATCCCAGCCTGTGGGACTGGTGCTTAATCCCTTCAACAGCAAGGAGTTCTTCAGCTGCTGACAGAGACAGGAGGCTGCTGGGCAGGAATAATGGGAGGGAGATTAAAAGGGGTCAAAAGAGAGCCTGAAAACTGCTGAATTATGTGTCTAGGGCTTCATAAGAGACTGGTGAAAAGGGGAGGGGTATGACATTAACAGGAATTAGGACACTGCAAAGGAAGGCTTTCTGTCACTGAGCAGAGGCAAAACTCCAAAATGCATGCCCTGAAATGAGCAGAACCAATTACTTTGCAGGCCAGGAAATATTTTTTGGTAACTGTAGTGCATCAGGTAGTGTTGTGTGCCAGGAAGAAAAGATAGAGCCTAACTCCAGGCCAGGAAGAAACAACAAAACTCGTGCAAGCAGGCTGCAAACCAGAGAAAAAACCCTGTGTGCTTCCCCAAAGATAGATCTTGACAGACTGCTGTGATTTGTTTTGTTGGTCTGTTTTTCTTCTGAAACTGCTTGTGTTTCTAAGGGAGGGAGGTGTGGTAGGTTTAATGTAAATGAGCTTCACAAAAACATTTGATTTTGTGGGGGAGCTCATTAGCTAAAATGAAGACTATAAAAGAAAAGTTGTCAAAGTGAGACATCTAAAGAGAAGATAATGAGTTGTACTGCAAAGCATAACTGACTGGAAGGAAAGTACATACAGAGCTTCTCTGAAAGATTTATCTTGCAACCACTGTTAAATCACATGAAGAATTGAAAGACTTTAAATTTGGGGAATAGACAGGATGAAAGGCTGTAGTTTGACATCATGATTGAGGGACTGACTACAAGACTTCCTACTGCTGGAAAGAACAAATGAAGATCTGGGTATGCTTGCTGATCACAATGAGGATGTTTGCCCCTAATGGGACAATACACTCTGCAGCCATTAAAAAAGGAAAGTTAAAAAAACCAAGCACATTCAAGGGTCACAGTAAGAGTTCCACGCAGGAAAAACTCTGGTGATACCAAAAATCTTATGCACAATCCTGTCCAGCCATGATGGGGAAAGCTGACCTGAAACTGGAATAACTGGGAATGCAGGAAATTCTTTCCAGCCTCACTTATGTTCTGTGCCAACCAGCAGTGCATTGGCCACTGTCACCTAAACAGCTTCTATCTAGGAAATGTCTTCTCTGAGCTGTCCCAAGAGTTCATAATCTTATTTAGAAAGTTACTGCACCAAGGGCAAGAGCGTTTTTCCCTCCCTGGAAAAGCTGGGCCAAAGTTGCGTCTCCAAGAAGTTTTTCACCTTGCCTGGAAAATCTGCTGTGAAATTGAGACAGGGAGGGAAGCAAGGCAGAGAAGGGGCCAAGGACACTTTGAGCTGGTAGACTGGAGAAAGGAAGAGAGGGGAGGGTGATAAAACAGATGCTGGTGCATAACGAGTACCTCCAAGGAGCCTGCTGGAGCCTGTCCCCACACGAGGCGCCGGCAGGAGCGGGAAGCGCCGGGGCGCTCCGGAGGTGCCACTTTTTGGATTTAATGAGCTTCAGCTGCTCCCTGCAAACGTGCTTGGCTCCCTCCAGAGCTGCCAGCTATGGAACTGGGACACGGCTCTGGCCCCCGTTGTCAGCAGCTCCCGAAGGTGAGAGAAAATTCATCCGAGCACCAGGTTTGCTGGCTCCGAGAGGCGCCGGGATGAGAGCAGAAATCCTCGGAAATCCTATCGGGCTGACACGTGGGGCTCCTCCCACGCTTGGCAGGGAGGGAAAGCTCAAAAGGATAATTTGTCCAGGAATAAGAAAGCAGCATCTTTGTGCCAGTTGGCTTGGAGGCAGCGAGGTGCAGCAAGGAAAACGTGATATGGGTTTGTTAGCTCTCCAGTGGAGATGGGTTTGTTATTACTGCTTTGGACCACTCCTGGGTGGATTGTGCTGGAGTGGGTTGTTTTCTGCAGTGCTCTGGTATGTAAATTGTGGAGCAGTGGGTTTTTAGTGAGGTGCTTCTGAAGAGCTTCGGGATGTGTCAGTGAGGCCAGGGATGACCCCATGGGGTGAGGGGGTGTCTCCTTGCTGCTCAGATCCAGCTGCTCCACATTCCCAGTGCACCCTTCATGACTGTCATGAAGCTCTGAGCAGTCCTTTCAAGGAGAGGAGATGTCCCAAGTGCAAGTTACACTGAAAGTATTTGGAGACCTGGCCCCATGGCTTAGATCAATGCTTGGTCAGTTTCTAAGGTTTTTCATTTTCACCCATTTTAAGAGAGAAAACATTCCAAGGTTTTTCCCTATGGTTTAGTCCCTAGGCACTCTAAGACTGCTGAGAAGTGTCCCTGAGGTGATGTTAGGGAGCAAGTCCAGCTCCTGAGGGACCCAGTGGCACAGAAGCCACAATGGCTCCCTCAGCAGGACCAAAAGCATTTGGGCATCAAAAGTCATGGAAGATCTTTCTTATGATGGAATATTTCTTTCATTGACTGATTGCTTTGCCCTCCTTCCCTCTGCTGTTTGTCATGTGCAAACACAGTTTAAGGAACAATGAGCTCCCAAGGTCTCAGCTCCCACCATGTGCCCTTAACTGATCATCCTGGTAAATGCTGCAAAGGGCAGGGAATCCTTTCAGCTGGTGGATATTCCATTTTCCCACACAGCACAAGCCCTCCCTAAGGAGGAGAGGAGTGAGAAGGAAGATCTCATCACATCTGACTGATGTTTAGAAATCAACTTTGCGTCCCACCAGCACCAAAGTCCCAGGACAGATCCTCTTGCTCTAATTTCCAGTTACAACCATGGAGAACTTTCTTTTGCAAGATGGAAATGGGCTAAAAGCAGCTGAGGGAGGAACTTCAGGAGCTAGGAGGGCAACATGAACTCCTCCTTCACACAGCTCAGCCCAGCCCAGCTGCCTGCGTGGCAGGGGCCAAACAAGGGATAATTGCTCTCCCTGCAATACACTATGTACATTTAGATTTCAATTAATTTGCTGGGTCTAAACGAACTGCCTCCTATTGCTTTCAGCAATCAAGTCTTGTTAATTGAAAATAGCATTTATCTTATCTCTAGGAGAAGGCTGGACAAAAGTAGGGCAGCAGAATCCCGTGTGAAGGTAGCAGAAAGTGAAAGGAGAAGGGGGGAAATGAAATGAGGGAGGAGAGCAGCCAGGGTGGCCAAGGCAAAAAGTTCAGCTTTTCAGTGCTTTTTTTCCTTTTTTCTCGAAGGCTTCAAATTTTTTTACAGTGTCCCAGTTTGGAAGAGGTTTTCTTTTTACCCAGATTCATGTGGTCTCACTTCCAGCTGGTTGTGGCTGTCAGTGGGGTTATGAGTGCTGCTGGGGCACTGCCTCATGCTGCAAGGGCTCATGAACACAGGGGTTGGGCTTGTGAGCACAGGGTTTGGGCCCATGAACACAGGGTTTGGGCTTGTGAGCACAGAGTTTGGGCTCGTGAACACAGGGTTTGGGCTTGTGAACACAGAGTTTGGGCCCATGAACACAGGGTTTGGGCTTGTGAGCACAGAGTTTGGGCTTGTGAACACAGAGTTTGGGCTTGTGAACACAGGGTTTGGGCTTGTGAGCACAGAGTTTGGGCTCATGAACACAGGGTTTGGGCTCATGAACACAGGGTTTGGGCTCATGAACACAGGGATTGGGCTCATGAACACAGGGTTTGGGCTCATGAACACAGAGGTTGGGCTCATGAACACAGGGTTTGGGCTCCTGAGCACAGGGGTTGGGCTCATGAACACAGGGTTTGGGCTCATGAACACAGGGTTTGGGCCCATGAACACAGGGATTGGGCCCATGAACACAGGGTTTGGGCTCACGAACACAGGGTTTAGCTCCCTGTTGCCTCTGACACTTCAGTGCTGCCCAGGGCTGCTGGAGCACAGGATAAGCCTCTCACACCTCAGTAACCCTGAGCCCAAGCAATTGTATTTAAAGCATTTCCTCAGGTGCTGGGTGAACCCCAAGTAGTTGATCACCCCATCTTTGTTTCCACAGGGACAGCCACAGGAGAAACAGTGACTGAAATGTAAAAAGTGTCTCAAAAATCAAACAATGCCCAAAGCCCACCCCCTGCTCCCTTTCCCAAAAAAAGCCCTTTCAAAAGAAGACTGCCAGCCTTGCTGTACTGTTTGAAGGATGATCCCAGTTTCTTACCTTTAAATTAAGTTGCAGAGTAAGTCCTTAAGACACGAGATCTAGCACAGGTTTGGGCTTTATTTTTTCTTTTTCCTGGTCTGATTACTTAAACCCTCTCTGAGTTTCCCACCATTTGAACCTAATGTTATCTCATAGACACAGTCGTCATCTCATTAAAGGGAAATCAGAGGAACTGAATTTAATAAAATTTAACACCCTGTGTGAAAAATCTGGCAATTAAAGCTTCCTGCCCCTGGACCTTTGAAAGTGACACGTGGCAAATCCCCTTCAGTCTTTAATAAGAGAGGATCATCAAAGGATGGTGGCATGTGGGGGTAGGAGAGGAGGCAGGGGAAGGGAAAAAACAGGAGAATCAAAACTGAAAGGGACTGCAAAACAAAAGCTGACCCTTCTGCCAGAAACTGAGGAGAGAAAAAGCATCTTTAGAGGAGCCTGATAAGCCCAGCTCGTTCTGGAGCAAGGAAGGCAGGATGGAGGTGGGTTCATCCAGGCAGCACCAGGAGTGCATCATTTCAAGAGACCCCCCAAGTACAGTCCTGACAGGACTTTTGATGCTGATCTCACAAGGAAAAATGTTCTGGAGAACAGCAAGCAGGACCATGGAGCAGGCTGGCAGATCTTCTGTAGACCTTCTGGGGAAACATCCTCGAGATAAATGTATCATCAGTGTAAATTCACCCTCCTTGCTACCTTTTGATAACAACCTGTCCAGGGATAGTCACTTCTAATACTGTTTTTTCTGGAGAAAGGGTTTGGGGGTTTTATTTATGAATGGGGAGAAACAGGTGGATTTTATCACTGTGGAAGCTTCACCAGTGAGAAGGAGATGTACCAACCAGGTGTTCAACTTCCCTGTAATCAGATGGAACCACTCAAGATTTCTTGGTCCTTCTAGTTCCTTCTGAAACCTTGAAAATGTTTTCTGAGCTCTCTATCACCTGATATTTGTGCAAATGGAAATTATGATCTTCATTCCCATTCCCTTATGACTCATCTCCAAAGCACATAAAATAGCAAAAGTGTCTTGGAAAAAAAGTACAAAGTATATATTGTAGGGGGTTTTATGACCTAGACTCTGACATCTCTTAATCTGGGGCTAAAAGCTTTCTTTTTTGCCTTTTCTCCGCTTCTTTATTATCTAATTCTTCCAGGATGGCAAGAGATGAAAGAGATCTCATGATAGAAATCACTGATTTTGAGCACAGGCAGGTGAAACTCAAGCAGTGAGGAACTGATGATGGACTGGAACTCATTAGCATGAAAATCCTCAGGTGCCTTATAAAGCTTCTCCTCTGAGGCTGCTGAAGTGATAACTTCACTGGAAGAGCTTTTTCTGAGTAGGAATGGCCATCCAGGGACTATTGGTTTGATTGGATTGCAGTGAAGCCTCACATCACACCTGAAACACAATCTGTGGAGCCAAAAAAAGTTTGTTAGGAGACCAAAACAGGAGATTGTGGTGCAGCTTGGCATTTGCCCAGGAGGAGAGGCAGGAGAAGGTGAGCCACAAGCTGAAAATGGACAGTGTAGCAGCTAGAAGGAACTGAGAGCCTTGCTTTGGGCAGGCTGGGGAACCCAAAATGATGCAGAGCAACTGAAAAAAAGGAAAGCTTAAGGTCTTGGATAAGTAACTGGGAACTGCCTCTTCCCCTCCAGAGGGAAGGAAAGCTGGTACAGCTCCATGCACAAAGCTTGGTAGCCATGTGAAGAGGGATTGCTGCCTTTGTTTGCCTCCACGAGCACAGAAATGCTACAGGAAGACTTTTCTATTGTGGGCTGTTGATCCATTCTTGGATCACCCAGACTTCCCCTCCTCCTGTCATTTTACAGTTCCTGTGACCATTTCTTCCATCCCTGTCTCTCCTGTTGCACATTTTCCTGTCTGGACACCTGGTTTCACTGGGATAGGTGATCTTTTGGATAAAGGGAGGTGTCTCCTGGCCAGTCCCTGGTGCAATGGGCACATAGCCAGCTGGCAGCTCATCCCATCTCCCCTTGGTATTTCCTTCCAGACCTTTTGTTCTCTCCTTGACATCTAATACCCACTCAGGTTTGGGATTCTGCTAAGATTCAAGAACTATTTGTGCCTCTTTGTCTTTAGGGAAGGTAAAGATCTTCCCTTAAGATCTTTTATTCAGTTGGCATTTGCTGACACTGAGGTCAGAGCACAGTTTTTGGTGACACTGACCCTGCTCCACGTGCCTGCAGAGGCAAAGTGCTGTGCATGTGTGTATGTGAAGGAGGTGAGAGGCCACATTTCTTTGTCAGGATCTTTGAGACCTTGTAAAAGTAGAGGAGAACACACCTGCCCTGCATCCAGACTCACCCAAAACTTGCACAAACACCAGCTCTGCACTGGGGACAAAGCCCAGGGAGGAGCCCAGTCAGGGCAGAACTCTCCCCTCTCATCTAACCCCAGCTCCAGGTGCCCCACTTGTGACCCCAAATCCCAACACTCCCCAAAAAATTCTGTTCTGCAGCAGCTGCTCACACAAGAAGGACTAGGCCAGGAGGGTCCCTGCCTGCTGGGTGGCCCTGACCCCTCCTATGCCATTTTACAGAAGGCTTTGTTCTGGCTTTGCTGTTCCAGGAGTTGTGAGTCCACATTAGCAGGCGTGAGGGGACTCAGCACTGGTCACACCACAGCCTGCACCATGAGTGCCTTTGGCTTCAGACCCAAGCACCTCCACTCTCCTGTCCTCCAGATTTTTCTTGGCACAAGCCTTTCCTTTCCAGGGAAAAACAATCCATGGGCTTTTTATCACACCGACAGGCCTTGCTCCAGCCCCCATGACTCTGGCTCTTCTGTGACTGCAGCAGCATTTAATTTCCAAGACAATTTAGTTTTAGGCAAAAAGCAATCTCAGCACCCCTGCCTGCTGCCACTTGCCTGGAGCATCCTGCATCAGCTGCTGGAAGGAAAACCCAGCTGGGACCCCTGGGGAAGGCACACGGGCCAGGAACTGCAGGAAGTCGAGGTGTTTGATGTTTGCTTTATTTATTTATGTAGCAGCCACCGTCTCCTCGAGCATCCCTTTCTGCCGAGGAGCGATAAGCTGCTCCTGGCTCCTGCCTGCCCACCCCTGCTGGCTCCATTTTCTGCCAGGCTCCATCTCGTTAGCATGCACCAAAAAGCCCAGCTCAGATCCCTGCTGGGCTGCCCTCCCTGCCCTGCCCCCGGATCACTGCTGGCATGCCATGGAAACGGCCGGGCTCGGCAGAGTGGGCGAGGGAGGGGGACCAGGGATGGCTCCAGAGATGCCCTGGGTGGCCACAAGACAGAGATGCAGCCTCAGAATTAAATTCCCCACTGCCCTTCTCACAGCTGAGCTGAGTACGGTGTGGTGTAGCAATTTAAATATGTTTAATTAAATCAGCTTGCTTCTATGGTGCTGGTTTGCAGCTGCAGGTCAGTGATTCACAGCTGAAGCTGCACCAGGGTGACTGAGGGCTGAGTCCAACAGGCCCCATCCTTGGATCTCCTTCTTCTGCATCATGGCTGGGAGCAAACCCTTGATGGACTTGAGCCTCTCCTTGTGTGTGCAGCTCATCCCCAGGTGTGCCCAGCTCCTGCCCTGCCACACTCTCCTGCCCACTGCAGCTCACAGAGCCCTTGGTGCCCCCATGGCTCCAATCCACACTAAAGCCTCCTCACTCTGCCAAGCTCTGGGTGCCACCAGTGCCCAGGCAGAGCTCTGCCAGGTGCTGCTCCTGCATCCCACACCTGTGTTACTGCACACTGCCATGCCCCTGCTGTTCCTCTCCTTCTCCCAGCAGGCTGCAGCTGAGCAGCCAGGGGAGAGAGGCACACAGCTGGGGAGGATAATTTCTGAAAGGGCTTTGTAGAGTTTCCCATCACAGCAGCAAGCTCAGCGTGCCATGAGCTGAAGAGCAGGGAAAGCAGTTTATCCAGCAGCACCTAGCAGGGAGGAGGATGCCATCACCCAGGCAACAGCTTTGTGTGCCTCCAAACACCAACCAGGCAAGTTATGGCAGAGCCTTTCCCATGGGCCAGGCCAACACCAAGGGATGTTTGTTGTCATGCATGGACTGGTCTCTTGTGGGGGTGCTGGATCTCCAGAAACACCTCTCTGGTGACTGAATTAACAGCAGCCCTCTTGTGCAACCAGGAGCTGCTGGCTGCAGACACAAGCCCTGCACTGGCAGCAGCTGGGCTTCCACCCCAGCTCGACCCTGGGCAAGCAGCCCCACTCTCACAGTGCCTGGGAGCAGTGTTGGACAGGGCTGGAGAGGGCACAGCTCCTCCACAGGGAGCTGTAATTAATATCTGGAAGCTGCTGGCTGCTCTGGCAATCCCAAGCTATCCACGTTGTGCCTGTGCCATTCACATCCCTCCTGCTTTGTGAAGCATATTTATTATTATCTTTATTAATTACATACTGCAGTGCAGTTAAAAAGGGAGGAGGGGAAGGAATGGCCAGTACTTTCCCATCATGGAAAAGCAAAATGCTACATTTTGTACTTGTTGAAAGTAAAAAAATCTTTCATTTCATGGAGTGTGAGATGCATTACTAATTGCACAATTATTTTGTTCCGTGGCACTCGTGAAACAGAACTTGGAGTGCTTTCAGCAAATTCTGGTGTTGAGGAAATAATGACTTGGGTTTTTTAAAAATGTACTAAATTACATGCTCTTCCTTTATGACAGTTATTTCTTGGGTTTCTAGGATATTTCTGCCCTAACCCTTCTAAAGATGTAAGAAGCAAAGCTTTGCTGCACTAGCAATATGCCAGAGTCAGTGTGGATGCTGAGGAAAGAGAGGGGATGAGCAGGGACTGTCCTCTGCCCACCTCCCACCACCCCAGGCAGCAGCTGAGCCCCTCTCTTGACAGGGGTCAGCCTGCAGGGGTCACTTGCTTCCCTTTGAAGGATGGTCCCGTGAAGGCTGGATGACACCTTACATCCAAAATTCATCCTGTGCCCTACAGAGGTGCACACTAACATCAGGAATGCAAAGAGCTGGAGCAGCTCCTGCTCCCAGGGGGCAGAGGGGGTGATGCAGGGGCTCCAGCTGTCCAGTACAAAGCTTGAGCAGTGGAACAGAGAAGGACAATGTGTGTTTGCACTCAGTGAGAGGAGCTGGAATAGGGCAGATGAGTTCCTTCCACAAGGTGTGCACAGACTGCCACGTGCAAATGCTCCCAGGGAGATGGATGGTGCAGATCTTTAAATTTAGAGGCCCTAAAAGTTCTCCTGAGGTGAGAGGTGTGCTAGCCCCACCTCTGCAGTGCTGGGCTGCAGTGTGTCCTCCCTTCCATGGCTGCTCTGTGTGAGCCCAGCCTGCATGGTCTCCCACCCCATCTTGGCGAGACAAACTCAATTTAATAAACTGTAAAACTAATGACATTGAAAATAGTTCTATGGACTTCTTTCCTCTGTGTGTTCCTCCCTCGCCATTCTCCCACCACACACATAAAAATCCATCTGTTGGCCAGCCTCAGGTCTCTCTTCCAGCCCTGCCCTGGGCTGAGGATGTGCCTGGCAGCACACAAGAGCAGCACAGATGAGCAAGAGCAATCTCACTCAGCTCAGCAGGTTAGCACAGATGTTTGGAAAACTAACCTCTTCAAGATGAGAAGAAAAATAAGTCTATTTCAGTGAGATTGATCTGCTGGCACCAACAGAGCAATCAGCTGGACTTCTAGGAGAGCAGCAACAAACAGCAAATTAGAAGGTGCCAGCCCGCTGAGAGTTCAGGCAAATTAGAAAGCAGAATGTTTGTCTCAGCAGTGGCTGGCTGGGCTAAGCCAACTTAACTGGCTGTGGCCCTTGCAAGCCAGCCTCTGACTCTGCTGTGGTGGCCAGTGGCCACGAGCCAAGGTGAGGGAGCCAATGGCCGTGGTGCACTCTGTGGGGACATTGCACCAACAGCAGCCACCAGGTACTTCAGGCCAAGCTGCTCCTCCTGCCAGCCACAACTTTGAGCTCCTGGGCTGTCAATTAGCTGTATTCTTGAGTAATTTCTGCTTCTCTTAGAAAACTTTGAAATACAGTTACACCTACAAATACCAAAATGCCAGCAGCTGGTGTACAGCAGGAGCTCTGGGCAGGCTCTGCGTGGCAGGAGCACCAGCAGTGGATCACCCTCCTGCTATAGCCTGCAGCCCCTGGATCTGGATTTTCCTAAATGCCTCCCAGTTCCACCTAACTGTGCTGTTTCTGAGTCTCTCTCTTCTCCTGACAGCGAGCTACTCCTCTCTGGGAGCTGAGGAGGAGTGAGCAGTGCTCAGAGTCAATCATTCCTCGGGGGTCAGGGGGGTCAATTGGCTCGAGTTGCCTTCACAGACTGTGAGGCTCTGATGACAGATGCTTCCACCAAGGCACAACATTTCAGGAACTGTTGTTCAGCTGCACTAAGGAGGATCTGAGCACCCCACAGAAACTCTGGCTTTATTCCTAAATGCTGACCTAATGTATGAAATTCCCATCCCATGGGAATGATGGTGCCGATTTTCCTCCACCAAACTGGAAATGGCTCCAAATGAGATGGATAATTAAACATCTCTGCTAAAGCCCTCAGAATAAAAATTCCTAGGTTATAACAGCACAGAAACACATCAGCAAGGAATACAGATTGACAGTCAAATTCTGCTCAGGTAAAGGCAATTACAGCTGTGGTTTTGTCTTTCTCTGAGATCACAGAATTTTTAAGAAATGTTTGTCCTTGGTTCTAAGAAGACAAAACTTCACCTGACATTTTGAATTCAGTTTAATGAAGTTTGCTTTCATTCCTTCTTCCATTCCTATTGAATAAAGGCAAACACTTTCCATTTTCTTGTGCCACTTCTACCACAGAAATTAATGCTACTTTTTGGCTGAAATGTCTGGAATGAGTTAAGCTACCCCCAAAAATTACTGCAATGCTGGGTGTCCAAGACAGGCAAAGTGAAGAGTCTGCTAACAAAGTGGAGGAGGGAGAATGCTTTCAAGTGCTTTATAATTGCTAAGATTTTTTTTAATCCTGTTTACATTTAACTTTGCACATTAAGTTCATAACCGTGGTGTGTAACCAGGTGCAGTAGCAATATACAAAATCTTATTAAGAGGAGCAAATGAAGAAGATGGAAGGATCTGGGATGGGAGAGGAGGGGCATTGAGATGGAATTAGCACCTGCTGATTCTCATCCCTTCTAGCAATATATTGCTTGTCAAGAAACTTGAAGGGGACTAACTTCTGTCAGGTAATGATGCACTTGAGAGAAATAATTGGAATGGAAAATGCAATGGCTCCCAGCAATCTCCAGAATCTCCTGGCTCCTCAGCTTTCCACCCAGTGAGCACTGCCTTGCTGCAGCTTGGCACCATTCAAGGTCCCTCCTGCTGTTCTCCTCCCCTTTTTGCTAATTGCAGTGGTTTTTTACAAACCTTAAATACAAAAGGGTCTTGAGCAGTTCTAGCTGGATTGAACTGTTGTGTCAGCAGCTTTTCAGCCCTGCCAGGAATGCTCAAAATAAAAGATTTAGATTTTAACCAGGTTGCTATTAGAGTGGAAACAAGGATCAACTGGTTACTGGTCTCCCTTTAGGAAGTCTCTCATACTGGTGCTCAATATTATCCTCCCCTTCATATTACTGGATGTAGAAATGAAAGTTAAGTGTTATCATCCTTAAAGAGAAACACAAGTCCTGGACCCAGTAAGAAGTGACTTGTTAAGATAGCTCAGAAAGAAAAATAAGTGCAAAATCAGAAATTTACTCTTCACCTCGGAATTATTAAAAGTCTTATTGCTGCCAGAGGAATAAAAGGGCCTGTACAGAGAAAAACAATGGAGATGTGGGTGTACTTCAGGGTTTCTATTTCTGTGACTTTTCTGTGGTCAGTAGGTACCTGCTCCCCTGGGCTGGGCTGCATCCTGCACCCTCCCTTAAGAATGGGTCATGGGAGCCCTCCTTGCATCCCAGCACCTTTGGAAAGGGAGTTAAGGTGCCAAATCAAGGGCTGAACCCGGGACTGAATCTGGGCTAAAATCTCCTGTCAGGCATCCAGTGAAAGCCCCAGCCTCAGGCAGCTGGAGGCAGCAGCTGCTGGGCAGGTGAGTTATTCAGCCAATTGAAGGATCCCACAATCCCACTGGCAAGCTCTGCTGAGCATCCCTGGAGCAGCCTGAATGCATCACCCTGCTCCCAGCAAAACCCTGGAGCCCCTCAGACTGGGAAGAGACACTGGGAAAGCAGCTGGACCCCATTCCCCTGCAAACCCACACCTGCAAGCCCAGACCTGAGACAGCCCTGGCTCCCCATGAGCATCTGCAAAATGGAAATTCTGTTCAGCACAAGCCCAGCAGCCCAGCCAGCCTGAGCCTGCTCAGCAGTGGAATCTTTTCCTTAACATAAGAAAATATCTTCTGCAGGAAGCAGGAGAATGAGAGCTTTTTTCTGAGATATGTCATCTCCCTCTGCCACCTTTAGCTCAGTGTTAGCATGGAGCTGCCAGGGGGACTCTGACCTTTGTGGGAAATGTAAAAATCATTGAGGCTTTCATATTGTTTAATATTGCTCATTGATTAGTTTTCATCTCCCTGAAGGCAAGTGGATTTGACTTAGAGCCAGAGCTCAGCAGTACCCAGTGCTGTGGGTGGTATTGAGCTTTCAAGAGAGACAGAAAGCTGACAAAATAAAACACAGAGAATGACTTTCAAAAATAAGGACAAGAAAATTAATAACTCTCAGAGAAGATGTCTTTTTTCCTGACCTGGACTAAAATCTCACTACCATTTGCATAAAGCTTTAACTCCAGAGCCAGTCAAACATTGACAGCTTATTTCAGCTCCAAACCATGGAACTCATTTGTTGCAGCTACAGAAACGTTATGTGGGCCTGGTTTCAAATTTTTTTTGTGCCAGAAATTGGCTGTATTTGCTGTGCCCACCACAGAGCAGGCTTGTGGGTGCACCAGCCCTGTGTCCTCACTGGGATCTGGGATGCTGGTGGCACAAATCTCCCACCTCACCCCCTCTTGGCAACAGGGCTTTCAAATCCAGCCTCGAGCAGGCAGGAGGAGGAAGAGCTGCCTGTTCAGGTGGCACAGGCAGAGCAGCTGCCACAGAAAATCCAGGAGAAACAGGGCACAGAGCTCGGGGTGGGGCAGTCTGCACTGACTGGAGGCCAGTGCAGCCCCCACGAGGGTTTCCTGCTTCTCCAGACCTGGAGCATCCAACCTCGCATAAATCCATCCCCGTGCCAGACGAGCTGATCGAAGCAGAGCTGCTGAGTAAGGAAGGGACCCTTTGAAAAGCCTGTTTAATTGCCTTGAAACTTGTTTTGAGGAACCAAAGGCACTAATCTCCCTTCTAATAAAACAGCCAAGAATAGCCATGTCTGGGCAGCTCTTGCTACTTGATTAATCTCATCTCAGCTCTGGCTTCTTTCTCCCAAAGCTTCTTCCACAAAGCCCTGACTCGTCTCGTTCCACTGAGTCATCCAGAGCACAGATCCCTCTGCTCCCAGGCTGGTTCTTCAGGCTCATTATATTTTTAAAGCCTGGGCTGGTTCTCTTCCTCCCTCTGTGTCCAGCCAAGTAAATGTTGGGATTTGCTTTATGAATCCAGCTTTCACACAGCCTGCCAGGAATCCCAGTAAGATCCTCCAACAGGGACTGGTGTTCTGCACATCCCATGCCATGCTGGCCATGCCACAGCTTTTGGCATCAGCAGAGGAGCAGTCAGTGGGAGGAACACACCATGCTCCTCTGCCCAGTCATTCCCTCCCTGGTCCCAAGCTTTTGGGATCTCTGGCATTTTCAAATGCTTGTTACATCTCTCCCCTGTTTGCTTTAAGGGGTTTGTTCTATCCTGTATCAGCTTAGGTGAGGTCACTGTAATAATAGCAGTAGATAATGAAGAAATAATGAGCATTAAGAACTACCTTCAAATGAATCACAGCTTTATTTATCTATTTCTAGGTACAACAGTGTACCTCCAGGCTCCCTTATCTTTTTGGGTGCACCTGGAACTCTGAAAGCTTTAAACTTGCAAATCCAAAGCTTTCCCAGGGTAAGTAGTTTTGCTTCAAACACTCCAGTATGGCAATAAAAAAAAAAGAAGAAGAAAAATCATGTTCTATATTTGGATTTGTTGGGTGTGCAGGAGAGGAAGGTTTGAGGGAGCTTATAGGTTTGTGCAGGAGCTGAAAAACTTCTGCCTGCTTAGAAGCCTTCATTGCACCATGAGTAGAAAGGAGAGAGCTGCTCCTGCTCCTGCCAGTGTGAGCCCCAGCACTGCCCCCCATCCCTGCTGAATGGTTCTGCTGCAATGTGGACACTGGGCATGGATTTCCCCCAGTTCTACTCATTGCCTTTAACAATTGCCTTTTAAGCATCTCTTTTCCCATCTGAGAGTAAAACCTGCCTTCCTCCTACTGCAGTTATTTGTGGGAGCTTTATAAAGTGTCCAGGAAGGAGAATAATTTCCCCCCTTCATTCCTGGACCTTTCAAAATTCTAAAAGAAAAAATAGATTTAATCACCTTCCTAGAAAAACAACAGTGATGTCAGGGTGTGTCTGAGTTACAATGGGATGTTGTAACCCCTTGGTCTGAACTGGGACCAGGAACCAAGAATGGGATTTTCACAGCATTTGGGATATGTCACACCTGACTCCTCAAGGCTTAACTTGTGACCAGGACCTTGCAGGCTCTCCAAGCTTGTAAAAAGGATTTGTGCTACACAGTCCATCCTTCAGCTATTTGCAGCAAACCTGGGCACTGCACATGTGAAAAAGAAAAGCCACAGCAGCAATTCACTGACCCATGAATAAAATTTGATGAGGAGATGCCTCCATTCAGTCCTGACCACTTTTCCCATTTCCACCATGCTCCCCAAAGTAGCTGGTGGCTCATTGTGAGCAGTGAGTAAATCTGTGCAGAGGACAGAACTCAGGTGAACCTGCACCTCATGTGAGTGAGAAGCCCTAATGTGAGGGGGTAAACCTGTTTTTCAATATATCTTTTTGAATTCAAGAGCAGGTAAATGTACCAATGAAGTCAGATACATTTCCCTTTTTTTTTTTTTTTTTTTTTTTTTTAATTTATTTTGGGAAGACAAGACATCCATGTGCTTTCTGCAGGCTCAGAAAGCCAGGAGCCAGGGAGAGCTTCCAATCTGCCCATATTTATCATCTTTCCAGCCTTGACTTTCACAGCACTCCCCAGTTCGAACTCATTTTTCAGTATTTGGGGCTGGCTGGCAGGCTTTCAGTTTCCATCAGTGGAGTAAGGAGGATGTTTACCCCCAAGTGGCCGGGAGTGCTCAGAAGAGCCAGGGGAAGCCTGGAGGAGGGAGTGAGACAGCGACGTCTTTGCAGCAGAGACAATGAGGAGGGACAGCTGTGCCCCAATGCAGCCCTACCTGCTGCTTTTCAGTAATCACCCAACTGGGCTGCTTTTTCCCCTCTCTCTCCTTTCTTGCTATTAAGATTTATGGGCAGGAAGGTGCCCAGCTGCATCTGAGCACAATAAACCTCTCGTGGCTGGTAAAAACCGAGGAGATGCTCTCCCCGCTTGTTAGCAGTAAGGAAGATGGAAGGAAGTGGGAGGAATCCAGAGGGTGAGGTTTTCTAATGCCTCACTCTTCACTGCTGAACCCAGAGCTATTTATGGTGCAATTATCACCGCAGACAGACTCCTTTATCATCCAGCCAATATTCTGGGTAGAAATCCTATTGCAGCCCAGCCACTCCATACATCACCGGGGCCCGGGCAATGGCCAGGTGAAGAGGTTTTCTTGCAGGACACATTTCTGCCAGACACTGCTGGGCCCTGGCATCCCTGCTCACCCTCTGTTTATGGCCAGGGAGGAGGCTGTGTCCTCCTGCCCTCCCAGCAGAGCCCAGTGCAGTGGGAGCAGGTGAGAACAGTGGAGGGTTGTGCAGCACAGCGATGCCAATGGGAATTCCCACAGGAATCTGCTCCTGTTGGGGCATGATGGATGGGTTTTACCAGGAACACAAACAGAAAAGGGTGTTCTGGACTGAGCATGGCTCAAGGCAGCAGTGGAGGGAGAGGGATGGCAGGGAAGTGACAGGAGGTGAGTTTGGAATCCTCTGTGGTTTCATAAATGAGTCACAAGGCAGGGAGGGGAGTGAAGCACCTTACACCCTGGCCATGTCTCTGCAGAGCAGTTCCCAGGGTGTCTGTGTGCCCCCACAGCTCTGGGACACCCTCCTCACCTCTTGCCTGGCCCCATTGCTGAGTCAGTGCTGCAAGAATCACCCCCCAGGAGTCACCTTGGGTGGACAGCACAGCTCCACCAACTGAAATTTGGATTCTCTTTTTTCTTTTTCCTCTTCCCAGAATTGCTTTTACTCTAGAGAGGAAACTGCACCATTCTCCTCAGTCTGAGCTGGAATCCCTCATGAAGTTTGGCTGCACTTATCCATGGGGCTAGAGGGTCTTGGAGCAAGCTCACACTCAGCCTGCTCCTGTGGCTGGTTTGGGACAAGAGCAGATAAGATTGAGTCATAGATGAACCAGTGAAGCAGGGTTTCCTCTTTAATACTCATCCTGAAAAGGACTGTGGTGTAGATTCTCTGCTGGCTGAGCATCCCCTTCCCCTCCCCACTAGGAAGATGCATTTTTTATCCATTTCATTTCTCATATTCCCAGACCTTGCCAGGACCTCAGTGTATCTGGAAGCCTCTTCCCCTGTGTCAAACGTGGGTGGTACTGGGCAGCTGCTGGTGGGAAGGAGCAGGAACACACACAGGGCTGCTGAGTCACAGAGCCTGATTTTCCTGGAGAATTGGACTAAAGTCCCACCCACATCACTGTTCCCACTGCCAGGGCAGAGCTGGGATGTGCCCTGGTCTCTGCTCCACCATCTCCCCTTTACCTTTCACTGCACAGAGCTCACAATCTATTTATTACGGAATGAGCCTCAATACTTGCAAAGAGGGAAATTCTTGAGGCACAAGAGCTAAAATAACCATCACTCACACTGCCTGTTTACCTTCTAATTGTCACTGACTTCTGCCTTTTCACGTTCATGGTGCTTGAAAAGGGAAGAATAGATCTAGGCAATGTAATTTAATACACCAAACATACCAGCTTAATTGCAATCCCCATAAGCCAGACACACAAAACTCTAAACAAATTCGATTAATTTATTTCAATTTGCACAACTCTTCCTCTCAGACTGTAATTAATGGAGGGAAACAATTAAGGTAAATACAGCCCAGCTGAGAGAGCTGTCTTTGCTAAAAGTCACATTTTATTTTAATAATCCTGTATTTATATAAGTTCCACATTTTTAACAAGTTTCCCATTTCCTCGATATTTAATCAGTCCTGTAAATATTTTGCCTGGGCTCAAAGGGGTTTGTGAAATCAGGAATCAGCAGGGAGAGCCCAAATCACCAATGGGCACTTGGGATGGATGTGGCTGTGGGCAGACACTCAAGGGTTAATCCCTCCTCCAGCTGCTCCTGGGGGCTGAAAGGTGGCCTTGAATCAGGTGGTGTGGGAGGGCTGGGAGGCAGCTCCTTGTTACTGGTCCAAACCCAGAGCTTCTCAGTTGCAGGTTGGTAGCATTGCTGGTGTGAGGGAGCTGAATGGGTTTGGAAAAGCCTTTGGAAAAAGGCTGTCACTGTAAATCAGTTTATTAATGGAGAAAATTACCAAGCGTCATGCTAAGGCAGCTCCACCTGATGCATCATCCCAGATCTCCTGCTCCTGCTTGGATCAGGGCTTGGCTTTGCACAGTTCCACGTGCAGCACAGCCAGGGAATGCCAGTGCAGCACCTCCAAAATGCCACTGCAGAGGAGGCAAAGGCGTTTGTCCAGCTGCCCCTGGGTCTCTGCCCCGGGTCACCTTCAGCACATGCCGGGATCACCACGCTCTGCTCTGCACAGGACAGGGGTGAATTCCACCCCCTCGTGCAGCCTGGCCAGGGGAAGGGACAGCATCATCGTGAGATCCCAAACATTGTCATGGTGGGATTTTTGGGGTTGTCCTGTGCAGGGCCAGGAGTTGGACTCGATGTTCCTCGTGGGTCCCTTCTAACCAAGGATATTCGATGTTTCTCCAGGTGAACAGGCAGGTCCCACTCCAACTGCTTCAGCAATGACTTTGAGTCACTTTTTTTTCATCACTTGTCATTTTCCAGCTTTGAATACATCCCGTGGGTGAGTTTCTTGAAAGAGACAGCACATCTGTCTTCATTGCTTTCCTTTGCTTTTTTTTTCTTCTGAAAAAGCAGGAACAATACAACCCGTCTTTCATTGCACCAACTGGTATTGCTAAAGGGTGGAAAAAATTAGGTGCTGTTTTTTTCCTTTTTCTTCCCACCTTCATTAACTTTAACATGTACTGTGCTCCTCTTCCAGCACAAACATAGCATTGCTAGAGAAGAAAATCTTAGCTTGAACAATCTTGTGTTGATTTTCCGTTCTCTCAAGTACCGGCTGGTCTAATTAGTTTGGAAATGCACCATTTGTTAAAGAAAGATGAGGCACAGTCTAACACCTGCTGTATTAATTATTTACCTCTTTATCTAATTGCCTGCCCATGCTGTTAGGTGAGGGAAGTTGTCACCCATGTCTCTATTTGAACAGGAAGGGAGGAAGTGGTGCTGGTGGGGAGGTCACATTTTGGGGTGATGGAAGTGGGGCCAGTGCTAGCCCTGGTTTACACCTCAACTAAACCCTGGCACCCAGTGCCACATCCAGTCTTTTTGTAAACACATCCAGGGATGGTGACTCCACCACCTCCCCAGGCAGACCATTCCAGAACTTTATCACTCTTTCCATAAAAAACTTTTCCCTAATATCCAGCCTGTATTTCCCTTGGCACAGCTTAAGGCTCTGTCCTCTGGTTCTGTCAGTGCTGCCTGGAGAAAGAGACCAACCCCACCTGGCCACAGCCACCTTTCAGGAGCTGTAGAGAGTGATAAGGTCACCCCTGAGTCTCCTTTTCTCCAGGCTGAGCACCCCCAGCTCCCTCAGTTGTTCTTCTCAGGGTTTGTGTTCCCAGCCCCTCTCCAGCCTCGTTGCCCCCTCTGGATGTGCTCAAGTGTCCCAATGTCCTTCTCAAACTGAGGGGCCCAGAACTGGACACAGCACTCGAGCTGTGCCCTCACCAGTGCCAGTACAGGGGCAGGATGACCTCCCTGCCCCTGCTGGCCACACTACTCCTGATACAGGCCAGGATGCCACTGGCCTTCTTGGCCACCAGGGCACTGTGCTGGCTCATGTTCAGTGGGCTGTTGACCAGTGCCTCCAGGTCCCTTTCTGCATGGCACTGATGATGGGGAGCAGGACACCCCCAAATTCCCCAGTGCCCTGCTCCAGCCCCAAGAGAGCAAACTGGAGTGGGGAGAGGAGCTGTGCTTGGGGAGCTGCAAGGGACTCAAAGTGACCTGCACAGGGCCCCAGCTCTCCTGGGCTGATGGGGAGCTCAGGGCAGCTCGAATGGGGCCAGGGCTGGGAGTCAGGCTGATTTTGGGGCTGAGGGAGAGAGAAGCCAAGGCTCTGGCAACAACCACATCCCTTCTGCTGTGCCTTCCTCCTCGCCCGCACTCAGCCTCTTCCTGACATCTAGTGGGAGCAGGGCAGCACGGCAAAGGGATCCTTGGCAGCTCCAGGCTCCCAGGCACACTCCAGCCACAGGTCAGGCACAAGGCCAGGGCTGCCAGAGCCACCAAACAGGCTGGCACCAGCCACAGCTCACAGCTGGGCTTCATCGGGCACAGCTGCTTCTGGGGAGCATTGCTGGGAGGAATTCAAGGTGTAATTCCTCATGGAGGCAGTTATTAATGGGATAGCAGGGACACAGCTCTGAGGTGTGGGATCTGTTTAGGGTTATCTGCCATCTCAGACCACCTGAGCCCTCTCCCCCTCTGCTGCAGCTGTTCCATGTTCCCAGGAAAGGTGCACAGCACAGCTGGGCAGTTCCCTTCTTGTCCTTGATTTTAGATGGCACCTTTGGGATGCAGAGGGAAGAGGCAAGATGGGAGCAAGAGACAGGTGAGAGCTGTCCCAGCAGGACATCACCTTCCATGCAGGACCACCCTCTCATTTTAGACCCTGTGCACATCTCCCTGGATCATCTCTCATCCCTAATGCCAGCTGCCAGAAGCTAAGCTGCTCCCAGCTCCCAGCCCTCTGCCCATGGCTGCAGAGGTGGGACAGGGGCAGATGCTGGCCACAGCATTTGGGGACATTGCCTCCAGGGTCATCCCACACTGGCCAGCATCTCCACTGGCCTCATCTCCCATCCCATCCTTCCCCACAGTCTTTAGCTGCAATGACAGGCAGGAGCTCATTCCTCCTGTCTTGTCTCACACACATTATGTGAACAAAACCACTTTTTTTCTTCCCCTTGCTGCCATCTGCCCTTGCTGGACTGTGGTCACTGGGCCTACCTTGCTATCTGAAGGCCAGGGCATCACCTCTCCACACATCCCAAATCTCCCTGGGGATGCCCAAGCACTTTTAATAATGAGCAGCTAAAAGTTAAACACCAGCAACAAAACAGCAACAACAACAAAGGTCTTTATTTCAATGACCTGAAAGAAAATGTAATTCCAAGAGCAAAGACAGTAATAAAATCCACAAAGGTGCTCCAAGCAAACTGGAGCAATTTGCACAGATCCCTTCCCAAAGCAGCCAGGCAGAGCTGGCTCTGGGCCCTGGCTCCTCCCCAGTGTGACAGAGCCACACTTCTCCCTGCATCCCCCCCATGCCACCCCCTTGCTGGAGGGACCCACAGGGACCTCTCAACCCTGGGGAAATGGCAGCTCAGGGGGCAGCTGAGTGGCTTGGGGTGGGGATGTCACGGGGTGAGCCCACATTGACCCTGGGCAAAAGAAAGGCACTTCCTGAACTTCATCCTGTCACCTGCCCTGGGACTGCAAAGCATCCCTTCACCACCCACCCCAGCCCTTGCCAATGTGACATCTGAGGGATGTGGCTCCTTGGGAGCTGTGGTGCTCCTGGGCCAGCACCCAAAGGCAGAGGAGCAGATCCAGCTCTGAGCTGTCCTCAGCTGCCCTGTGCTGGCAGAGGTTCCTGGGGAGCCAACCCTCAGCTCCTGACTGTTGCTCCAGGGAGGCACTTTGATGGAGAGGAGGGACAGGGACTTCTCACTCCTGGAGACAGGACAGGGAAAGGTGGTGGCCCTGAGCAGGGACCTCTCTGGAGCTATGCCCAGTCTCCCACCAAGGCTCAGCCCAGAAGCACCTGCAGTAAGGATCAGTGCCCTGATTTTCTCTCCCACACACACATCCAACAGCTCTCTGAGGGGGTGTGATGCCTTTGAGAGATGCAGGGATAAAATTCCAGAAGCAATGTTAATCCAACAACTAACTGGATGTCACTCCTAGAATTGAACCCAAAGCCACTGAAATTATGGATGAAAGACAAAAATCCCAAATCTTCAGATTTCCATGGAGGCCTGGTCTGCCCAGAGAGTCTTTGCCCTGTGTCTAGAGACAAGCAGCAGCCAAGGACTCGTTCCTCTGACATGTGGCTCATGGCCTAGGTCACTGATCCTACCCCCTCCCTGCCTCTCCAGAGATTTGGGTCCCTTTGACTTCACTGTGCTCTTTTGGGGGATCCTGAACTATTCTGGGTCCCAAGTGCAAGGGTCCAGCCTCAGCTGAGATCCTGATTTTCTCCTGAGGAGGCAGAAAGCTCACAAGAAACACAGAACAGGAGAAAACTGCATTAGTCAAGGAGCAGAAAGTCTCACAACAAAACTTCCAGACTTAACTCCCTTGTGCTATCAGCTCCTCCCAGCCCCCAGGTCCAACTCTGTAACCTGAACCCAGCCAGGGTTGGGAACAGCAGCCTTTGGGTAGGGGGAAAAGCACCAAAGCTGAGAGAATCCCCCCTCCCATGGCACTTCACAGCCTTGGCAGTGAGGGGAGTGGCTGGCAGTGTCCTGGGGAAGGGCCTGGTGAGCAAACAGCACAGCACCGAGCAGAGCAGTGGGAAGGGGGTGTCTGGACCTGAGAGCATTCAAAGAGAACCATCTCCTCACCATGTGGCCGTGGAGGTGGTTGGGAGCAAGACCATGAGTTTCAGACGTTTTAATTTAACCTTTCTTCTTGTTCAAACACAAACTAAGTCAAAGCTGTAAGCAGTGGCAGAGCCGTCAGCTCCCAAGACTGGGGGAAGCCTTTGGAACTTCTCTGTTTCCCCAATGCCACCTCTCCCCAGCCTCTAAATTTCCTGTGTGAATCAGGATCATCTACCAAAACCCCTAAGCTGTCCTTCAAAGTGGAAGAACCAAAACTGAGGCAATCCCTGCACTCAGTCCTCTCCCTATGGAGAATCCTCCTCAGTGAAGAAGCCACTCAGCAAGTGACTTTGTCTTTGGAGACACAGCCCAGCTCTGCAGCCCAGTATCCCCTTTGGTGGCCCAGCACAGCAGCAGTGGCACCAAGCAGCTCCCAGAGGTGGCACGGACGGCACAGTGTCGCTGCCGGCGCGGCTGGGCAGAGCGCGCCCGGCTCATCGCTGAGGTCACGTTTTTGGGGGGGATGGAAGGGGGGCTCAAACCACACCGAAACCGTGGAGGAACACACAGAGAGAAACCCGAGGGTGGAGGTGAGTCAGGGCGGGGTCAGACGCGGCCGCGGGGGCCGCGCTCGGGCAGGAGGTGGCGGGGCGGGGGCTGCTGCAGCAGGGCCGTGAGGATGCGCTGCAGCTGCGACAGGCGCGCGCGCAGCGACGTGCAGGAGAAGAGGTTCAGCTGGTAGGACGGGTCGAGGGGCAGGATGGAGATGAGCCACCAGCACCACGTCGGGCCGTCTGCAGAAGCCTGGAGAGGAGAGAGGGAGAGACCCCCACGTCAGGAGCTGGGGGTGGCCTTCAGGCAGCATCGCCGACGGCAAAGGGTTGCTCTTGTCAGGACAGCAACGCCAGATTTGGCCAAGGTACTCATCTGAACAGCCCTTTTGTTGTCCAAGCTCAAAACTGCTGGACAAGCTAATTTAATTTCCAGACAAGCATTCCCCAGGGAGCCTCCAGATGCAGATGTAACTGGTAAAAAGTCTATACTAAAGAGACAATGAAATATCTTGTGCATTTCCTTGTTTAAGCCGGTGCTTTTTGCAAACACAGGCCAAATCCTGGATGGCCAATGTTTTTGGGACATTGGCCATCACTTGAAGAGGTGAGGTGCAGGCCAGGCAGGCACAGCTGTTGGGCACTGCTTTTGAAAAGTGGCTTTTCTATAATCTGAGCCAAACTAAGAGGGAAAAGCTTGATTCAGCTGAAGGAGGGTGAGTTGTTCTGTAATTCCTGAGCACATCATTAACGTGACTGCTGGCCAGGACAGCCTTAGCCTGGGACAAGCCAGCAAGAGTATATTTGTAACGATCCAGAGAGAAAACACCTTCTTAAAGGAGTGAAAATTAAATTTTAGGATTTTTTTTTCTCCTACAGAATCTGAATTTGTCAGAGCAGTATAATAAGCAAATTGGATCCTGTCCTCTTAGCTTCTTACCTCTGGCCAGCTATGGCTGTCTCAAAGGATCACAGTGAGAAAGGAGACTGCAGACTCAACAGGCTGCAGGGTTCGCCTCTTTGCCAATTTGTTAGTTTTCTTTTTCCCAAAGTGTTTTCAAACACACACAGTTCAGTTTCTCAGTTCTAATTTAAGAAAAGACTCTGGGAAAGATTTTAGAACTCAGTGTTTCCAAGAACAGTTTAAAACTATAAAGAAACATCAAGCAGTTTTACAAAACAAGCCCTACCAACTCTCTGAATGAGAAATGCTGTAACAGGGGTGAAAAACAGGGGTGGATTTTTTTTGTTCATCCTGGGGGGAAGCTGAGTAGGGAAGCAGGGTGGTTAGTGCAGGAACAGCGCTGCTTCAGAGGCTCTCTTGGTACTCTGTCTGTTGGGTGCATCCCTTCCCTCTGGGCACTACCTGGATGTCCTCTTCCTTCTCTGGCAGTGGTCCATGCTGCATCAGAATGTGCCTGGAGGTGAGGTCCCCGTGCTCACAGAACCGCTGGGCCAGGCGATAGGTGCTCTCGTGCAGGCACTGCAGCTCCTGCAGCTCCTCCCCGGACACCTGAACGGAGGCAAGAGGGACACAGGTGTTCGTGGAGAGGATCTGTCCCACTGCAGCCCAGGATTTTGCCCAGCCCTGCCCTCACCTTCTTGTCCTCCAGGTACTCGATGTCAGCGGTGTGGTAGCCGTCCCTGTGCCCGCGGCTCAGCACCCGGAACCGCTGCCGGCCGATGGTGTCCACCAAGGACCTCCCATCTGCCAGCAGCTCCACCTGACGGATCTCCAGCATGCAGCCATAGTCAGCAAAGCTGGGGGACACAGGGACAGAAAACGGGCTGAGCTGGGGTAAGGGGTGGCAAGAGAACTGCATCTCCTAAAGGTACCATCTCCAAAGCACGAAAAGCAGGAACAAGGTGTCAGGACAGGGGCAAATTCAGAGATTCAATCAAGTCTTCTCCCAGTGCTCACTAAGAGGAGCTGAAGGTCACAGCCAGAGAACCATGGAGCTCAGAGACGTCCTGAGTCAGAAGCTGTTCCAAGAATTGTATTGTATTGTATTTGACAGCTACTACTGGCTCTGTCCAGCTCCAGTGCTGGCCTCATTCCTTGATCCCATTTCACTCTGCACTGTGGGGAATCCAACACCTCCCTGCTGATTTTATCTGCGAGATGGCACTGATAGGAAATTTTTCAGAACTACTCAGTATTTTAGACATTTGGGGTGGGAGCAGAGAGAGACAAAGCTGGGGCAGGGGGAAGCTTGGCCAGGAGCTCACCTTTTCCCATTCTCATAAATGCACATGCCAAATCTCCTGGTGCCGCTCTCCTGGCACCGCCGGATCATCAGGCGGTACCGAGGCTCGAAGACGTGCAGAGGGCAGGGAATGCCAGGGAAGGACATCGTGCACACAAAGATGGGGATGTTCTTGGTCAGGCTGAGGGACAGAAGGAGAAATCACTGTGATGCCTCTCCAAGCAAATCCCATCCCAATGACGCTGCATCAGCTGCTCCCCCAAACCAGGTGTGTCCTTAACCACAAGAAGTGATTAACCACAACCACGCTCCAACACAGAGCAAGACTAAAGTTCCACTTGGCTCACCAAGAAACCAAGGACAGATTCTGCCTACAAAACAGCTCCTTGCAAAGATGGTCCCCTCACCCCCAGGTGCCTCATTGGGCATGTCCACACTCACACAGCACAGCTGCAATGTGGTCCTGGAAGTGGGACAGACATCACTTGAGCAGAACCAAGCCACAGCAATGGTATGGGGTGTGGACAGCCCTCTCAGAGCACCCCCCCACACACAGAGGAGCAGCCCCTGCTTACTTGGAGAGCTCTGCCATCTCCGCCCGGTGCAGCTCCCGGCGCTCAGCCAGCTGTGTGGGGAAGGTGGCCAGCATGATGTCCTGCAGCAGCACTGTGGGGTTGTACCTCCCAGCCTTCAGGTACTGAAAGGAATTAGACCCAAAAACAGGTTGGAGAAGAGCAGGGAGGAAGCCCTGAGGCCCTGCCAGACTCTGAATCACACTCACTTTTATTGGAACTGAAGGTAATTTTAGACCAGAGAAAGTCAAGGATAAAACCTATTGGGGGATGTTGAGCCATGGAGCAGGATGGGATGTCAGCTCCACCGAGACTCCAGACACAGCTCAGAGCCAGGGCCCGTCCAACACAGCGTCCTGTCTCTGACAGTGATGCAGTCCTTGTATGACAACCTAATTTCCCTGATGGTCTCATCCGAATCCCTTTTCATTAAAGATTAAATCAAATCTCCAGGCTAGCAGGTTTTCCATCCATTTCCATTTTTTAAAGTCATTAGCATTTGCTTCTCTCTCTCTCTCTCTCTCCTCTCCTGGTTACAATCTCACTAAATCACTGTGGCATCTTGTGGAAATGAATCTCTTGGTCTTAATTATCAACTGTCTGGTCATTCCCATGTGAGCTGACACTGCTGTGCCAGGGAGCTGCTAATGTAAGAGCACTGCACCTTCCCAGCCCAGCCCTGGGCACGCAGCCAGCAGCTGGAGCTGGTTCCCAGCTCTCCCTCGGGCTCCATCCCCTGGCACTCATGCCCTCACCTCTCTCAGGCTCTGTTTGCAGAGGGGGCAGTTGGGCCGGTGGTCCAGGCAGCGTTCCAGGCACTCCTTGCAGAAGGTGTGGCCACAGGGCGTCGTCACCGGCTCGAAGAACATCCTGCAAAGGAGGATCACAGTCAATGGATTGCAGAGAGCAACAAAGGGAAAGGAGCACAGATAAGTCTGGCAGAGAGGGACTTTAATTAGCCCTTTAATTAGAAAGTCTGGGCTCAGACTGCTGGGCTTGCACAATGACGTAAGATGAGAGCCATGCCAGGACTGAGCTCTGCTCCCCCTCTCTGCAGGGTCTCCATGGAGTCCCAGCAGGCCCCATCAGTACACACATGGCACCTCTTGGTCCTGCCAGGGACTCCATGTGGGGGACACCCACAGTGCTGTGTAATCCAAAGGGCAGTGACAGGAAAGTTCCTCCTTCTCCCCTGCTCCAGGAGCAGAGCCAGCAGCAAGTGCTCAAGTTGCTCACAGGTAGCTCCAGGATCAGAAATTAAATTAAGGTCTTGGGAAAGCCCTGACTCCTCCTAAACACTGTTTTCTTCTTTCAGAAGAGACCCGAATTCACATAATTCAGATCAGATGCAGCCTCAAATCTCTCTCCCCCATGCACAGACCTGGAAAAAGCTGCCATGCAAGACCTTGACCAACTTGCACATCTGGCAGTGCAACACCCACCCAGCTCTCTGCCAGCAGCCACTTGCACAACTGCTCCATATCCTGGGACACACCAGGAATAACAGCCTGGTTTCAGCATGCCCTGTGGCAGTGCAACACCAGTCCCTCCCCAGCTCTGAGCCAGCAGACAAACACAGGCTCTGTCTTTTCCACATGCAACAGGCAAAGAGCTCCAAAATGCTCCCCTCTAGGTCTGCAATATCCCCATCATGGAGGGAATTTCCCTGGGCAACACCTTCCTGTCCCAGCCTGCAGGTACAAAGGGCAACCACTGCTTTTGGTCTTTGACCCCACTGAACATCCCCACCTCCAGATCTCTGTCCCAAGTGATACAGCCCCAGTGATGCTGCACCCTGAGAGAGAGATCTGAGTTCCTGCAGCCTGGCAGGGTGTCCCATGGCCCTGCCTTCCCCTCTTATCTGAACCAAAACCTACATCTCAGCAGTTCTCAGGACTGAGCTTGCTATTAAGATGTGAAGAAAGATGCACACCAGTAAAGAAAACCCAGCAGGTGCCAATTCTTCATCCTAAAGCTCTCCTGCAGCAGAACTCACCGTATGCAGAGGGAGCACTCCAAGTCAGATATGCTCAGTGACTCTCCAAGGCATGGCTGGCTACACTTTGCTGCTGCTGTTTCCCCCTTGTTATCTAGTGGTAAAAGAGAAGACAATCCCCCATTTCAATATAGGAAATTAAACTTTGCTTTCTGACCTCATTCTGAGGCATAACTGCCCCACAAAGTGCTTTGAAAGTGTCAAAGAAAAACAAAACCACTAGGAAATGCAACATAAACCCCTCTGTGAACCCACCCGTGTTCATCATAGCTGGTGTGTCAGTGGCTCTCATGGTACTTGGCAGGGGAAGGTGTTATCTCCTCCTTTTGCAGGCAGGGAAACTGAGGCACTGGGCAGCAAAGTGGCCCAAAAAGCTCCAGGATGGAAGTCTCTGGAGACCTGCCATGAGCCATCACTGCTTTATGCAAACCCAGGTATGTGGCAGCCACCTGGCTGAACACTGATGGCAAGTTACTGCTGATGGAGGTGCTGCTTCCCCAGCTCATGGCATGTCCTGTCCCCCACACAGAAAACCAAAACCCATCTAAACCCATGGGAACCAAAGAAAGCCTCTCCCTTACTCCACACAAGGAATAAGTGATGGCTGGCTTTAGCAAGAACTTGTCACCAAGCTAGAGGCAAAGGTTTGGTGTAAGTTCCCCTGCTCACACAGGAAGATCAGGTGGATCCTCCCCACGTGCATGAGAAGCAGCCAATGTCCTGGCCAGAGCTGCCCCACCATGTGCCCCTGGGATATTTGTTTGTTGAGCTGGACACAGCTCAACAAAATGTGCAAACAGCACATTTTCAAGTCCAAAATGGATTTCAAACAAGTATTTTGCACGACACAACATTGTGGTACCTCTGATGACACTCACCCAGCAAGCACTGGCCCTGACTCTCTGCTGATGTCTCCAGTTCTGGTCCTTGTCCCCACTGGGAAAGGGTGGCTGTGTCCTGGCTGTGCTCACACCCAGCATCCCCTCGGCCATCTGCCAGCTCTCCCTCCTGATCCTAGGCACAGCAAGATGAAATTGAGCCCAAACCCTCTTCTCCCTCTGAATGCACAGCCCCATCCATCCCACCAAGCCCGATGGCACCGGGGGGTTTTCTGGTGTGTCACTGTACATTAACATCTTGTATCTGCAGGACAGCAGGAGAGTGGCCTTCAGACACTGCTGCCCATCACATGCTTAAAACCTCGGTTCACCCTGTCCAGACATACCAACTGCTATTTGGGTGTATCTGAGCCCATCTTCTGAATTCCCTCCTCTCTCCAAGCCTGCTAAATTTGTTTATAGAAGGCAAAGAGGAACATAAAAACTTCCTTAACAGCTGCTAATGGTCTGAACTATTCTCAAATGTGTCTTTTAGATGAAAAAAACTGAAACTCACTTTTTGTTTTCCTTTTTTTTTTCCCCTGAATGTAGTGAGATGAATAGAGAGAGAAAGTCTCCTCTGTTTCCTGATTCCCCACAGCATCAGCCCTGATGACACCTGCTCTCCCACCCTCCACCAGCTGCAGATTCTCATCCCAGCACACAACCATGGCTACATGTCCTGCACAACCTCCCCTTTCCCATCACTGGGCAACTGGGATGTCCCAGAGGGACGTGAAGTCTCTTTGCAGACTCAAATATTGCAGGCTCTTACCTGAGCTTGTGTGGAAGATGGGAGCACTGGGCTCCCTCCATCGACCTGGGAACCAGCTGAGCTCAGGTGAGCATCACCCAGGTGTGCAGCTGTGCATGGCTGAGGAGCATGGGCTTCCATGATGACCTGCAAGGACAAAGCAAGGGTTGGGGGATGCTGGGAGGAAAAAGCAAGGAGGTGGGAGGGCTGCCAGGCTCCCTCTTTTTCCCCAGACCACCCTTCTGCTCACTGCAGGAGGTGTCTGTGCTGGCTGAGCACTCTGTGGAGGCCTTCAGAGGACAAGGACATCTCCCTGTGTGATGTGAGAGCACAGGAACCTGGCAGAGCCCACACACCTTCTCCATCTCTCTCCGAGCCAGCTGGAAATGGGGACTGAGTGTCAGGCAGTGTTCCCATGCCAGCAGGGCTTCAGCTCTCTGCCCCATCTCCAGGAGCACCTTCCCTTTCCTGAAGAAGGCCTGCAGAGAAGAAAATACATGTGGTGACTATGAGACAGTGACCAGCTGAGCCTGTGCCCCTTCAGCTCCTATGCCAGCCCCAAGGGAATGTCCCTTTGCCTCCTGCCTGCTCCCATCCCAAGCACCTGGACAAGTTCCTGCTCCCCTGATTAGATCTGCCTAAAAAAAAAACAACCCAGGACTCTCCAAAGTGCAGCAGCTGCAAAATCCAAGCCTAGGGAGAGCTGGAGAAGGAGTGAAGGATGGACAGGGTGCCAGACCTCTCCTGTGAGAGCAACACAGCACCTGCCACCTTGATTAGCAACCCAATGGGTCTGCAAAGTGCATTTCTGAGCAGGATGAACCCAGTGCAGAACTGAGGAGAGGGGGAAGCTGCTCCTGTGCAGTAAGGTGTGTCTCCAGTCGATGTGGCCTTCACTCACCTCGTGCTGTCCAGGCTCAGCCCTGCACACAGCATCCAGGTCCTCCAGTGCCTGTGGGTACTGCCCCAGTGCCACCAGGGCCTCTGCCCGGCACAGCCGCAGGGAGCTGCAGTCCAGGGCTGCAAAGAGAACGTGTGAGATGAGCCCTGGTGGGGCAGGGGGGCTGGATGAGCCTGGGGAGAGGCCACCACAGTGAAACAGTCCCTGTGCCTCACACAGAGCACAGCCTGCAGTGCCCTTCAACAGGAGACACTGGCTTTGTAAGCCTCTGCAAGGAAGTTATTTCCCCTAAATACCCAGTTTTAAATTGTTTGAGGCTCTTCCCTTTGTTTTTTCTCCCCATCTTCCCTAAACACCCTCAGCCAAGAGGCCCCACCACTGCCTCAGGGTTCAGCCATGCTGAGATCTGGGCTTTCATCCATCTTTTTAGGATGCAGCAAAAAAAGCTCTACCATACACGTACAGGTCTGTGGCCACAGCAGGCTCTGTGATGTGACTCACCCAGCAGAGTCACAATAACACGTTACAGGACTGCAGTGCTGGATACCTGAACTCCCAGACCCACCTGGCTGTCACTGCTCTCCTGGGGCAGAGAAGAAGCCAAAGGGGTGCAAGAATCTGCCTGCACCACATGACCTGGGGTTTCCAAGTATAAGAAAAGGCTGAGATTTTCCAAAAATGAGGAAGAGAACTGAGAATCCAGTTCCTTGTCAGAAAGATGTCACTGATGGGACATTAGGGTGCTGGGGGGGCACAGGTCCCACAGACATTGCTAGTCATGACACCAAGCATTACATGCTCCTGCCTTTTCCTAAAAAACTGGCAGTGAGATCCTCTTCTTTCCTGCCTCAGAAAACCACATAAAGACCTTCCTTCCTATCAGCACTGCCAGTGGCAGAATTGGGTTGGGGGATGTTGGGGAGAGCGAGGAAGCAGCACCCCAAAAGCCCACACTCATGGGGTAACCAGGTGTGGTAATGTTTGTGGGTTTGAAATGCAGAGATGCCCAGACTCACCCCGTTATATCACAGCTCATGGAGCTGACCTACATCCAGTGCAGTGCTGGTGTTCCAGCTCAGGTAACAGGTCTGTGCATCCAGCCCTGCATCCCCCCACTCTGAGCATCAGCTCAAAGCTGCTGAGGGTTGGGGCTGGGGACTTGTTGCTTCCTGGTCCATTTGGGGACGCCTCCAGTGTCATGAAGGTCCCCCCAGTGGCTCCCAGTTCCCTGTGGGATGATGGTAGGTCCAGCACAGGAACTTGTGGTGGCCCAGCAGGATGCTGGCACTGAGGCCAGCCTTGTAACATAAATTAGACACCACTTGCAGGCACTGCTGCTGCATTGGCAAATGTGGTATAACACATGGGTAACATCACCTTGCTGAAGGGCCAGGAGCTCTCTCAGGGGCAAGCTGGGTCCCTGGGCCTGGCTGGCAGCTGATCAGCAATCATCAGGAAACATCACTGTTGATGATGTCTCTCCTGCACTTCCAACCCCGGCAGCATTTCCTCCCGGCCCGGTTCAAACACGGTGCTGATGCAGCTCTGCCAGCAAACTGCAGGTCAGGACTGGCAGCTCCATGACAGCAGGGTGCAGGAATCATCTGCCCATTTCCCTGCCTGCCTCTGCTGCCACCCTGCCCAGGCACCCACCAATGCTTATCAGAGAGGAGCAAACTCTGCCATGGCTACTGACTCCTTGTCCCCGTGCCCAGCATGGAGCACAGCCAGACTTTGCTCCCTGCCTGGTGTCACCCTAACCCAGAGAGCAGCAGAGCCAGGCACTGCCACTCCTGCACCAAAAGCTGCACTGGCCATGCTGAGCTGTGCAGCAGAGCATGGTCCCTGGGAGCTTGTTTTCCTTTATAATATTAGCCAAGACCTTAGGGCTCAAGTGAGGAAACATGGGAGCTTTCTGCTCAGTGCCCCATCCCACAAGCACATTCAGAGATGAAATATCCCAGCCCCTAACAACAGGTAGGGATGAACAAATAGGTACAAAGTCTAGAGGGTTACTTTCCATGTGGGCAAACCCATTCAAACATTTGCACAGCCCAGCAATAAAGCAACTGATTTGGCAAAAAACCCCCCCCCCCAAAAAAAAAAAAAAAAAAAAAAAAAAAAAAAAAAAAAAAAAAAAAAAAAAAAAAAAAAAAAAAAAAAAAAAANCCCAAAAAAAAAAAAAAAAAAAAAAAAAAAAAAAAAAAAAAAAAAAAAACAAAAAAAAAAAACCACCCCAGATGTGTAAAGCAGGGCAATGAATTCTGCATTTCCCTGCTGCTGCAGCTATTTTTGATCTATGATATCATTACACACCGGGGCCATCAGCCAGCTGGCAGCCTCAGAGACTCGCCAGCCTCCACGCTCCAGGCATGTCAGAGGGCCTCCTGTGCTACACATTACACTGCATTTTTCTGCTGTTCACTCAGAAAGAATGAAGATAAAAAGTTGACAGTTTATTTCCACCCAAGCAAAGCGAGCTGCTCTACAGGCTGGGCTGAGCAGGGCACTGCAAAGTGACCTATCACACCACACTGAACCACAAATAAGACAGCCCCATGGGTCAAACATTTATCAGTGGTTCTGCTTCAAAGTGAAAGGCAGCCTGTAAAAAAATTGTGCAGCTGAAATCTGGCTGCAGGAGTTGGAAAACACATCCTGAAAGCACCACCCACGTGGCTGAGCCTGGCAGCCCCAGCAAGCACAGGTTCACCGGAGCTGAGGCTGTGACTGCAATTTCCTTGTTGCCCTCAGCCAGACTTTCCTGTCTTTCGGGGAACAGAACGTGCAGGGAGGAGTGAGGACAGAGTTTGCAATGTTTCCTCTTTATGCTAGCAAAGGATTCTTAAAGAAAAGTGTAACTGTACACCCCAACCAGGCAAAAGCCTGGCAAATGAGTACTAGAGGAGTGTGCATGTGCCTTTACTCTGAAGGAGGGTGTGCAGGGAGAGACGGATGCCTCCGGAGGTTGCATAAAAGGACCTGTTTTCTGCTGCCAGCACCAGGATCGACCGGTCCGCTCAGCCCTTCGTTTCCAGGCTTACCCTGAACCTCTGGCACTTGTCTGGCAGCAGGCGATGAATAAGAGCCTTCGCTGCGGGAGGAGAGCTCAGTGCTGTCATAGAAACGCCGCGGAGAAAGGAAATTCTGCCTCCGTCGCCCCAACCCCCTGCTCCAGACGCATTGTATAACCCCTTTTATTTACTTTCCAAGAAATCCACTTACAGCCACACATTAAAGCAGATCAAACCCCACCCCACACCCCCCCCCCGGGCCCGATCCTGGCCCTGCAGGCAAATGTCTGGCCAGAGCCGGCTGCAGAAGGGGCCGGGCCGGGCGCTGACCTGCACGATGGGGCTGGCACAGGAGCTCTGCCAAAGCTGTGTCCTCGCCAGGCTCTGGGGGAGAGGACGTGTCCATCCCCGACTGGACAAGTCCCAACCACTTTACATAATGGTCACCCCCTGGGCAGAGCTCTTCCTCTGACCCTGAAATACCGCAAGATGCGAGTATCTGCTGCCCTTCCCTCTCCAGAAGCACGTGGCCGATGGGACACAGCCGCGGCCCCGGCAGGGGATGAGCAGCGCGGTTTGTCGGGCAGCCCACAGCTCCCAGCACCTCGGGACATCGGCGGATATGAAAGAAAAGCCGAGCAGCTGCGTTCCCCCTTCCCATCCCCTGCCTTACAACACTTGCAGCTTCCCACGTCTTCCAGCTCTGGACCGTGCAGGCTTGGAGCGCAGCGAGCTGCAGGGACACGGTGACCTACATTGTCACCCACACTGGTACTCGCCTGCTGCAACAGCCCAGCCCGTGCATCCCCGTCCCTCGGGCAGCCGGGCTGGCCCCTCGCCCCCCACCATCCGCACTCCCAGCCCCCGAGCCCGGCGGTCCTTACCCAGCTCGACCCCTCTCTGCGCCATCCTCAGCGCCTCCCGCGCGTCCCCGCGGACGAGGCGGTCCCGGACGCGCTCGGCCAGCCCGGCCA
>WBNO01012002.1:590544-632599 GCA_013400575.1 Peucedramus taeniatus
AGCCCGCGGTACCGGGGCGAGGGGCGGGGGACGGTGCGCGGGGGGTGCCGACCCCCGAGCCGCGATGCGGGAGTGCTGGGGGGGCTCCGCTGCCGATTCCCCAGAGCCGGGGATGTTGGGGGGCTCCGGAGCAGCCGGGGTGCGGGTGCGAGCGGGACTCTGAAGCCGTGAGCCGGGCGAGGAGAGCTCTGCACCGGGTGGGCACGGGGGCCCAGGGGGGCTGGGACACCCCGAAGCAGGACCAAGGTGCAGAGTGCTGGGGGTGTTTCGGGGTGCCCCAGAGTGGGGCCAGGGCAATTTGGGGTGTCCGGGGTGCTGTGGAGCAGGGCTGGGGCACGACTCCTGGGGGACACAGGGTGCTCTGTGATGGGGACAGGAGGGTGGGATGCTCCAGAGTTGCTGGCACAGGATACCTGGGGTCCCTCAGCTGTCTGAGGCTCTCCAGAGTGGGAGTGGGGTGCAGGCTGTTGTGGTGCTCCAGAGCAGGGCAGGCTGGTGAGGCTGGGTTGCCCCCGATGCCTCTTTGCATTACCCTCCATGGAAACCCGTCATGTTTGGGGGCAAAGGGGCGCTCCTCCAACGTACACGGGAAACCTCATCTCCCTCAGATGCTCTACTTACCCAGAAGGGAATGAACTCAGACCCTGTATGTGGACAATCCCCTTATCACTCACAGACCCCCAGGATGGGCTCGGTGTCACAAGGGAGATGCATCCCCTCACCACACAGTCATACAGCAAAAAAGCCAGCAGCTCTTGCACAGCAGGTGCCGAGAAAAACAGCTGAAATCTGTCAGTTCTGGAGCTTAGTAGATCAGAATTTATGTAAGGATGATGCACATTCCCCAAGGGCTCATTTGTGTGTCCCAAAAAACAACCCAAACCCACGCACACTCACTGGCAGGGCTGCCCAGGGAGGGAGAGCACCAGCAGGACATCAGTGCTGGTGAAACCCGTGCCCCACTGAGGGAGTGGCTGGCAGAGGTTTGGGCTGTGGAGCAGGTTTTGTTTCCAAATCTATTGCAATTACATTAAACGGCTCATAAGTGGTTTTAAAAGCTCAGCAACCGAGCATTTCATGTGGGCTTGATAAGCTTGATTGCTTTCTCCGTTATCTTTTTAAGTGATCCCTCCAGACTGGAGAAATCTCAGGTGACATTTGGTAACACTGCCCTGAAAAGCTGAGCATGGCATTGGGGACAGTGGAGCATTGGAGTCTGTCTGATACTCTGCCCAGCAGGGGACATTTTCCATGTCCCCATCTGCAGGATCAGTCTTTAGCTCCCTCCTCCCCCCCTGCCTCAGAGCACCTTGCACATCCCTTCCTCCAGCAGTTCTCCCATGGGCATTTCTCAGGTGGACAAAGCTCATTCACTCCAAACACTCTTTCATGGTTTAGTTCTCACCATGGCTCGTTTTTCCACCAAAACCTGGCTATTGACTAAAGAAAAGATTGCCACCAGGAGGGTTTCACCCATAAGAAGAGCACGTTCCTGGCTCGTGAGCCACGAAATGAGGGTGATTTTAGCTACCACAGCCAACACTGCAGCAAAGTGCACAATAACCTGTTTGTGTGGCTCAGCCTGGGAGCAGCAGCCCTTTGCCAGGGGCAGCTGCTGCCAGGTGAGGAGTGCAGCATCTTTCATCATCAGCCAGTTCCTCTGGGAGACACCAGGCTGTTCTCCTGGGACCTGCCTCATTCTTTCCCTCACCTGATTCACTCCACAACCATGTGTGGGCTCTCCAGAGCCTCACAAGCAGAGCAGACGTGCTGCTGCTTTGCATAATGCAGTTTAAAATCAATCAACCACGACACACGAGGCCATGGCAGACCAGGCTTCATTAGCACCAGCGTGCAAGAACATTTTGTTTTGTTCAATCTGTCCAGAGCTGAGCTGGTTCAGAACTCCAAATGCTTTCTCTTGACACTGCCCTGTTTGTGCTGACTCAGTACATAACTGAAAAAGAAAAAAAAAAAGTTTTAAATGCTTAATGCTAACCATTCTGCTGGCCAGATGAGAACTTCACGTGTTTCATAACACAGGACAGATCACACTGTGTGTAGGAACTATTTGCAAAGCACAACAGGATTTTTATTTTCCAGTTTAGAGGTGGGAAATATCCCAGGGTCAGTGCAGGGTGAGGAGTTCCAGGTGTTGCTGCAGCTCCTCCTCTGGCTCCCAGCCACACGTCCACTTGTGCTTCAGCTCCAGCACAGCCTCATTAATGTGGCCCAGACTGCTGACAGCCCAGCATGGGGATCAGGGATTGCACACCAGCTGTGTTTGCTCATTTTTAGTGCATAAATATTTGTTGCGAGCACTGACACTTGTTTTTGACTCATTAGGGTTTAAGGAGTGGCTCTGAGGTGACAGCACCTTCCCAGAGTTGCCTTTTTTAGTTCAGAGAGGAGACCTGTGTGCTCCCAAGGGTGTCTTCAAAGGCACCACAAGCACTTGTACACAGGAACATGCACCCTGAATGTCATGACCCCTTTTCCACACTGCTATCCTGCTCTACCCAACAGCTTCCTCCAGCACCATCAGACCTGAAAGTCCTGTTGCACAGAGGTGAAACAAGTTCTCCCATTTCTAAACCCACACAAGGAGGAAAGTGCCAGAATCCCAGCCAAGGAGGGGGAGTGTTGCTATCAACAAGGGCTAACACTGGGCTCACAGTGGCATGTCCAAGTGCCAGGCAGCCTGCTGGGTGGTCAGGAAAAGAGCCTGAGCACCTGTGCAGGCACACTTGTGCCCCAGCAGTGCAGCACTTGGATCCTGGCTGTCTGCAAGCCTTGAGAGTTGCCCTAAGGAATTATTTTTACACCTCAGTACGTGCCTGTAACATGCAGGGAATTATTTGCATCATCCCCCCTTCCTCCCCCACCCCAGCCCTAAACTGTCAACAAACACATCAGCTTCCTGGAATTTTTTCTTTCTTTCTTTGCATCATAGCATTTCTGGATCCAGGATGTTATTCAACCACCAGGTTTCCCCATTTGCTACATGTGGTTCAAAGCCTTTCCTGGGAAGTGGAGCAAAAGGAAGTGGAAGCAGGTGGTGTGGGAGACTCTTTGTCCTGAGCTCATCTTTTCTAACCTGCATCTTTGCTCTCAGGTCTCTGTGTGCAGTTAGGGGAGCTGCTGCTGGTTCTCTCTTGGCAGAGACAGGCAGATTGCCACAGTGCTCCATGAGGTTTGGGATTTGGGTTCTGCACTGTGCTGACCAGGCACTGGGCAGGAAGCAATCATATAAATTACATGGTATGTTCCCAAGTCCTAAAACTGTGCTGCTTGAGTGCTCAGAGGGGTCCTGACTCTCAGTACAGAGGATCAGATGTAAACAGGGTCGGGGAATTAAGAAAACTTTAATATTTTTTCCTTCTGACTCATACAGGCTTTGCCTGGGGCAGAATCATTCCTAGAGAAATGAGTTGACTTTCACATGGACTGGTGGGATAGAGAGCTGCAAAGGAGCATTATCTCATTGTTCATGTAACTAGGCTTATGCCTGAACTCCTGGACACTAGAGAGTCACAGCAGGAGAGCCCAGATTCCTATCTGGCTCATTTTAGTCTCTCGAGCCAAACATCTTGGCAAAGAGGTTGGCAGAACATTATTGCTCAGTCTTGGAAGCAAGTCCCACATAAAATGGATGGAGATGTCTTTTCCCACAGCATGGGCAGTCATGTACAAACCACATACCCCTGAGGAGAGAATACAAAAACAGATCAGAACTGTCCCCATTATCCTGGGGGGAAGCCCTGGGATGGGTGACAAGACCATGGGCTGTGGTGCAGGGTGCTGTGAGCTTGCCTCAATGCCTTGCAATTGTTTTATTGGTATTTTTACTGAAGCTGAAGATCCTCCATCTGTAGGAGTTCTAAGGAGGAGCCCAAAGTCAGCAGGGCTTGTTCAGCACCACCTAAACCATGGATAACATAACAAAGTGATTAAAGGAGGAAAACTCATAACAAGACAACTCCCTGAGGACACCTCTACATTGCAGCAAGGTCCACCACTTCCAAGAAGATTGGTGTCCAGAGGGAGCTGCATCCCAGTGGGCCAGACCTGGAGGTCACATCACCCTCTTAATCTTCTGGATGGGGGAATGGATTTGTAATCAGCCTTCTTGACAGAGTCAGACAGAAGCTGCCCACTTCACAAGCTGCTGTGTGTCCATGTGTCTCACCTGTGGCCCGGGGTGATGCTGTGGTGGCCCATGTCTGCAGCTGGGGACTCGCCAGCTGCCCTGCCCCACTCTCTCAGGAGCTCTCGTGGCCTTGGCTCCTTGCCTCAGCAAGAAGTGAGTACGTGCTGCCTCCCTCATTTCTTCCTTTTTCCACTTTTCCTGTGCAGCTCCCACCCACCTGCCAGAGATGCCAGCAGGGCTGGCGGGCACCCAGCGCTGCCTTTGGCTTTGCCAGAGGAGGCTGCCCTGGCAGCGGGTGGGCTCTGCAGCTGGCACAGCCTGCTCTGCAGGGATCCCTCTGGGCTCTCAGGCCCCATCCAGGCCTGACTCCATCCTCATCCCCTGCCCTGCTCCTTATTCCTTCAGCTCCAGCACCTCCACCACCCCTGTGTGTCCTTCTTGGCGAGGACAGAAGAGCTCTTGCAAAGCCAGTGGCCCAATTCCATCCAAAAGCTGTGCCTGACTGTGTGGAGAAGGAAGCACCTTGAAGTCTTGGGGAGAAATGCAGAGGGCTCTCAGGGTCTCCCTGCAGTTTCCCTTCCCCTCAGCCAGACAGAACAAAGCCCTAAACACACCCTGGGCTGCATTTCAGGCAGGATGAGCAGGCCTGTGTCTGTCCCACATTTATAAATAGCTGCCTGTGGGCCCCTGGCTTGTTCATAGCAGTGGTGGCCTGGGCAGAGCTTTCTGCTCAAGGAGCAGACAAATATTTCTGTCTGTGCCTTTTTGTTGCACAGGCTGGCTGGCCTCCACCTCTGCTGCACTTTGAGCAGCAGGTGAATCATGTTTGGGTGAGCCCATCACCAGCTCCTCCTTTCATAACGCGCACACGTCACGGCTTTTAAAGAGGTCAAGTTGTTAGTGCTCGGAACATTTGTCACCCAGAAACCTGTCCTGGTGAATCTGCCAGAGCAAATTGAAGGTTTTCCTTCGCAAGAAGCCTGGCACCATTCCACTGTGGGTTTTAGGAAGCTATTGCAGTGAGGTTTGGGGAGTAAGGAGCCTGCTCTGCTCTTCTGAAAGAGCAAATGCAGAATCCTAGAGAGGTTTGCAGGGGAGGGAAAGGTGCTGGGGAAAATGTGTATACTTAGCATCATTTTAATGAAAATTAATCCCAAGAATAAAGCTCTGCTATAACTTTTAGCTGCTAATTAACCTAGCAAAGAGTCTTAATTTACAGATACTCAGAATGAAGGGATTAGTTGCAGAAGGATGCAGCACAGAGAAGAGCGAATCTGAGTGCTGTGCAGGAAGCAGGAGCAGGGATTTCACCTTCCAGAACAGCCTTCCCTTGTATGACTCCAGTTCCATTTGAGTTTTGCTTTTCTTTTCATTCAGTTCAAAAATAGAAGAGTGGTTTCATAGGAAACCTCTGCCCAGCACTCTGCAGAGATTAGCAGATCATAAGCAGGGCTGCAGGAATCAGCTTTTCTGGGAAAGTCAGGATTTTTAACTGTTCCCATTTTTTAGTGGAATGAAAAAGCAGCTTGAAATTTTCCATGAAGAAGGTCACTTGGGAACAGAGGAAAGATTTCTTTTTGATCTCTACCTTAGAGAGCCTTGTTTCCCTAATAGGACACTTTATATAATAAAGCCCCTAGATGCAAGATGAAAAGTCTCATCACAAAATAAAAGTCTAACCTTTCTGTTCTGAAATTGTTGGCATTTATAGAAAAATGCCTTTATTTGGGGGCATCTCTGCATGAAGTGGTATAGGAAACAATTCTTTCTCTAGATCTAAACTCTCTTGGCATCTCTGCTGCTAAGAGGCCCCAGACAGCCACGTGCTGTGCAGGATCCCTGCAGGCACCCCCAGATGCTGTGAGCAGGGGCAGCACAACCCCTCCTGCTCCCCGAGGACCAGCCAAAGTTATTATATAAATTTGTGTAAACAAGACTTGCTTAAGTAACTCCACGGCTGCCAGTTCCTCTTGCTGGTCTTCTTTTCCTACTCCGCCCCTCCAGAGCCTGGTGTGATGGGCATTTGGCCCAGCTCTGTCTCCATGCTCCTCTCCCAGCCAGCTGAAGACACAGCAGCTCCAAGGAACCCCTGATTGAGCCCTGCAGATGCTTCAAGCAAAGGAGGTGGTTAAAACACCCAGTGAAGTCAGACCTCAGGCCCAGCAGTGCTCGGGCAGCTGCTGGCTGGCACATCTGGGAGCAAACACTCATCTCAGCACACCCAGGTCATGCTGGGGGACGTGCCCTCAGGGAGCTACTGGACTGCTGTGACTGAAGGTCCTCAGCATCCCCAAAATCCAGGTGCTCCACCTGCCTTTTGCCTCCTCCACTAAGTGTTTTTAGAGCCATAATCCCCGTGGTTGGCACGAATGTTTGTGCTCTATGCCTGTTCATGTCACCTGGCTTCCATCCAGGGCTGAGATGCAATGGGGAATTAGGGACACCAGGGAACTTGAAATGGTTTTCTGTCGCCCTGATTTTCTCAAGTTTTACCAAGCCTTCTGATGTTTGCATTCTTTGCACAAACTTTCTCATGCACTTTATGTAAATAACTTATTGTTTTTCATTCCTTTATGGAGGATAGGCAACCTGAGGGACAGTTGGGTTGCCCAGTGGCATTGAGGAGGGCACTGTAGCCCTCCAATGACACTGGGATTTCAAAAAGATATATATATGGAGTCAGATGTTTTAATAAGGAATTTTTTAGTTTTACTTCCCCAGAGCTGCTGTGTGTCATTCTTGTGTCACCCCCGTGGACGAGGGTGGCAGTTTTCACTTCCACAACTTTTTGGGCAAACTTGGCCAGGTCTATGAAAGTAGGACAAGGACGTAGAGGGGAGAGAGCCACGGGCAGGGCAAGGTGCTGAAGGCAGGATGGAGAAGCTCAGCTGCTGGAGGAGACAGCTGGGTGTTCACACAGCCAGTCCCTGTGTGTGTTTGGCTCTCTGCCCTTGTGCCACAGGGATCTGGCTGCACAAGCTCTATTTGCAGAGAGCTTGGGGCAGTGGCCTGAAGCAGGGACCGTAAGACAAGAGCAGCAAACAGGAAGACTTCTCCTGGCTCAGTGCTCACCCTCACCCAGCACTGCAGGGAGTGCCCAGCACTGGCCCTGAGCACGTGAAGATGCTGAGATTTGGGGCAGTGTGAGGACATGGCCGTGGGGTCAGCTACAGATGGACATTTGTAGGCTCCATCCATTTTGGGAACTGGGGCACAAGGCACAGAGGACAATTTCAGGGCTTTTAGACTAAATACCTGCCAGCTAGGAAGCAGAATCCCACTGCAGTGAGATGCAACACCTCTCAGCTCCAACTGAGCCTCTACGGGCAGGCTTCACCTCAGAGTCTGGCACACCATGCTTTAAAGGTTTCCAAACTTGATCTTGAAAAGCAAAGGCAAAGGCACAACAGGCTCAGTCCAAACACAGAATTTATTCCAAGATATTCCCATCCTTTAGTAGCACGGCCTGAGAGGACTGTAAAGTTCTGCAACTCTGTTGACTATTTGAAATAGTTTGTGTCTTGTGCAAGAGTCCTGTGTACTTGCACAGAGGGAAAAGTAAAATATGTAAAATAACCCCACACAGGGTTATTTTACATTAATGCACCCAAAGGTTCATGAAGCAATAAGGCAGTTAAAATCAATTCTTTCCTGCTGAAGCCAAACCAGCTCACTGAAACCCAGTTTAGCTTTTGGGGTTGTTTGTTTTTCCCATCTTCGAGTTTTCCCTTTAATCTTTGTGCTGGATAATTAAGACAACATTCCTCAGCATCTTTCCTGCTGTGTGTTGTGCTTATACAAGATCCAGCTGCATTTGTTCCACAGAAAGAACATCCAAAGCCACATTCTGTGGTTTCAAGTAAAATCCTCCACGGTGTTGACTTTTAATCTCGGGTTTGCCTGAAATCTGCATTACTCAAGAAAATACTTGTAAAAACAGGCTCCTTAAGGAAAACAACACAAGGCAGCAACACAGCAGGGAGAGCTTATGCTCAAGTTTGCATTGAAGTTTTTATTGATGGTGAGACTTCTGGGCTTGGCTTTATACTGCCAGCAGCAGCAGTGGGTCGGGTGCTGGCCCTGTGTCCCCCTCCGGGGTCACTTTTGCTGCCGGCTGGACCCTGCCAGCATCCAGGGCCCTCGGAGCGCTCCCTGCCCCCGGAGCGCTGCTTGTTCCTGGAGCGCTCCCTGTCCGTGGTGCTCTCCCTGTCCCCGGTGCTCTCCCTGTACCCGGGGCTCTCCCTGTCCCCAGTGCCTTCTCCCTGTTCCCGATGCTCTCTCCCTGTCCCCGGTGCCCTCTCCCTGTCCCCGATGCTCTCCCTGTCCCCAGTGCCCTCTCCCTGTCCCCAGTGCCCTCTCCCTGTCCCCAGTGCCCTCTCCCTGTCCCCGATGCTCTCTCCCTGTCCCCGGTGCTCTCCCTGTCCCAGATCCCTTCTCCCTGTCCCCAGTGCCCTCTCCCAGTCCCCGATGCTCTCCCTGTCCCCGATGCTCTCCCTGTCCCCGGAGCTCTCCGGGAGCCTTACAAAACAGCCGAGCGGTTATGAAACCCATGGCCCCGCTGCCAGACGTCTCATTCCCGGTAGATGGCGGTGCCAGCTCATTTTTCCTAATTTTTTCCCACTTATTTTTTCCTGGCGCCGCGCCCGATGCCAGCCCTCGGCGGCTGCGGCGGGGCTGGGGATGAACAGGCGCAGCCCCTGCGCTGGGGTCAGCGCTGCAAAAAGAGACAGGTTTGTCGGCGTTTTTCTCCCCATAACTGCCTTTCATTTGTTTTTGATAAATTTGAAATCAGTTTTAACAGCTCTGTCCCTGCTCACGCTGCTCCATCCCACAACAAACGGCGTGGAGGGCACAGGGAGGATGTTGGTGATGCCAAATCTGGAGGGACCATGCAGAGCCAGGCAGACAGAGCCCACAGAGCCCTGCATTTCTCTCCAGACTCTGTCACAGTCTTGTACAAAACCTGCTCACCCAGGTCCCAGCTCCCCACCTATCATTGCCTTTCCTTGAGTCTTTCCTTTTGCAGAGGGACATACAGCACTGGGTAGGCAGTGTGACTGGGTGAATAAATAGCATTTCTGTTTGGAGATCTCAACATCTTTATTTGGCTAACAGTGGCCCAGTTGCTCTCCAGCCCAAGCTGCCGTTTCCATCTCCTCCTCCTCGGAGTGCCCAGGGCGTGCACTGCTGCTCCAGCATGGAAAGACTAATCCCCATCTTCCTTCTCATCATCCTTGGCAATGCCTTGGTCCTGGGACAGAAATAAAAGGGGCAGCATGTGAGGGGAGTGCTGAGTGTCCCATCCCAGGTATTTGGCAGCATCCACACTAGGGCTTGTAGGTGCAAACCCCACAGGGCTGGGGTGCAAGGGGGAGCCAGGCCCCAGCACAGAGCTGGGGTGAGGTTACCTCCTCCAAGTCACTGTCAGAGCTGCTGCTGTTCCTGTCCTCTTCCCCATCTCCCTGCTGGGGTGAAGAGAGAGGGACAAGCATCACTGGGAACCCTGGCAGTTCAGAGTCAGGAGTCAGAGACCTCCTGGTCCTGTGGGTACCCAGAGCCAGGCTTGGCAGCACTGGTGCTGCTGTGGAACCACGTGTGACCCTGGCAGCACAGAGCTCTCCAGAGCCAAGAGCAAGGATTTCACAGTGTGTGCCGTGCAGGCAGCATCAATGTCCACACCAGCATCCCATTTGGAGAGAAAAAGGAGGGAGATCTAGCCAGGAATGCTGGGAGCAAAGAGACAGCTGTCTCTCAGTGGAAAAGCCATGGACACTGTGATTTCTAGGCTGTGGGCAGCAGAGCTCCATCTACTACAGGTGTGGGTTTGCCATGGGTCAGACGTGGCTTCCCTTTAGAGCCAGGATGTAAAAGGCTCTGCAGAAAACTCCATCATTCCCCTACCTTTTCTTCTTCCTTCTTCCTCCTCTTCTCCTTCTCTTTTTCTCCCTCAGTCTTCTCCTTCTCCTTTTCTTCCTTCTCTTTTTTGTCCTCCTCTTTCTCCTTATCCTCCCGTCCAAACCCTGCAGCAGGGCACAGGGGAAGGTTCATTGCCAGCCTGCAGCATCCAGCACACACAAACCCTGCAGGTGCCCCAGGGCCCACACCAAGCACTCACATTTCAGGATTGTGGACATTTCACCAAAGCCAGAGAGCTCTGGGGCACGAGACAGTCACACCTACGGAGCAGAGAGGACCTGAAGGAGCAACAAGAGAGGGGAGGAAGGTGAGTTTTTCAGGGATGAAAACACATCCCTGGAACATTCTGTTTTTACAGAGGTCCTGTGTAATTCCTACCCCCCAAAACAGCAGGGATAATCTGTGGACTACACAAAAACCAAAAGGTCCAGACCTTGTGCCCACCCAGGCAGCCCCCTCGGCCCAGGAAAGCAGCAAGTGGAGAGGGATGGAGGCAGAGAAATCTCAGGGCAAATGCAGGGAGATGTCTTTACCCCCCACCATGAACCGGTACAAATTGCAGAAGTATTTCAAATTAAATGAGGAAGAAACAATAAAGAGCAGGTGTGGGGGCTCCCAGGAATCCCCAGCAGCAAGGACACCTTCCCTGAGAGACAGGGTGATGGCAGAGAGGGAGATGGAGACAGCAGCAAGCAGAGAAGAAGCCAAGAGCAAGGGTAAGAAAACTCCCAAGCATTGATTAGGTGCCTGAAAGGTAACAGATGAAAAGAAATGAAAGGAAACAGCTTGCTTTAAAAATAGGAGGCCCAAACAAAGCCTATGAAATAGCCTGGGCAGGTCAAACCCTCCCTCTCATACACAAGCAGGGCAGCAGGGGTGAGGGGATCAGGTCCCTTCTGCTCTCTGGGAAGAGCAGATCCGCCCCTGTGGCACCCTGTAATTAGGAAATAGTTTCTCTTCCAGCCAGCGTTGGAAGGAGGCAGAATATTAATGCTTCCTTTTAATGGTTTTTAGCTACAAAATGACATCATCTGGTTGGTGTTATTGGCTCTTTTGAAGGAGCCAGTTGCAGCCTGTGAGCCAATAACATTGATTTGTATTTTCTAGGCAGGTTTTTAAACCCCCAGGATGCTGCAGGGGAGCAGGAAGCAGTGGGGTTTGGAGTAGCACAGGGGGAGAGGGAGTTTGGATGGGAAGGAAAGGAGTGTGGGAAGTGACTGATAGAAGATGTAATCAGTGCAAAGTTAAAATCTAATTAATAATGAACAGCAATCTAATTCATCTTCGTAATTAAGAAGTGCAACTACTAATTGAAAATAATCACATTTTAATCTAAAATCATTAAAAATAATCAAACATTAACAAAAGAAAAGGCAGCCCTGGGAAGGGAGAGGAGAAGGTGCAGGTGATGCTCTGATCCCAAGTCCTGCTCACCAAAGCTGCCCCATGGCTCCCATGGTGTGTCCTGCCCCAAATCCATGAGGATGCCCCTGCCTTGTGCCTTCACTGCCAGAGGGGAGCAGTTAGGAAAGGCACAGGGTATGGATAGGTACAGACAGGGAAGGCACAGAGGTGGACATCGAGCTTTGCATTAGGAGATGGACAACCAGACCAAAGTCCAGCAGCCAGGGCTGGGAAAGGATGGCTCTGTCCCAACACATGCCAAGAAATGCCTCTGTGGGGGGTTAAACCCCTTTAATCCCTCCCTGCACTGCTACCTCCATCCCTGGGGACCAACCCTGCTGATTTCCAAGAGATGGGGTGGGCTCTGACAAGCTCCTGTGCAGCCCCTGCCATGGGTGCTGGCTCCTGATGGCTGCCAAAGCTCAGCTTTTTCCCATTCCATCCCAGCCTGGACCAGCAGATCTGGTTTTGCCTGCTCCTCTGGAGCCTCACATTTTGTACAGGCAGGTTTGCCTGCCCCAGATGAGCTGGTTTCCTAAAGCCCAGGCAGACAAACCAGCAAAACTCAAAGAGCAGCTAAAGGTCCCCACAGATGGCACAGCTGCCATTGTCCATAGCCAAGCTGGGCATGAGGAGCAGCTGGACCAGACCTCTGGCTCAGGGAGCAAACCTGTGTATTCACACCCTTCTAAAGAAGCCTGAGTGGCCTCACCCCCCCAGGCACAACAGGCTCACAGTGAGCCCACTCCCATCTCAGCCAGGGGACTGAAGTCCTTCCCACAAAGCTCAGGCCCCCATTGCCATCCACAAGACCACATGGAGCACGAGCTGTCCCAGGGATGCTCCTGCTGCACCCTCATTCACCCTGCTGTCCTGCTCTGCTCCTCCAGCCTGTAAAACACACAGGTGAGCCTGTCAATTCCCTGGATGGCATAAGAGAGAAAGGGAAGGGCCTTACCTGGAGCTGAGAAAGAAGTGATCTCCTCGATGCCTGGCTGGCAGCAGCCTGGGTATTTGAGTGTTGTGGTCTCCTCCCCAGTCCCACTTTTGGAGCAGAAAAACTGGCTCTGCCATCAGTCATGGACAGCACATGACACCGGAAACGTGACCAGTCCCACTGGTACCCACACGAGGCATTGCCTCCAGCACAGGCAGGAGCTGAAAGACCTTTTGCAAGCAAGTCAGGGCAGCTCTGGAGGCTGCAGACATCCATGGGAACCAGGCCTGGGATCAGGGAGAGCACTGGGGACTCAGTCTGGGAATGTGCCATGGTCAGGAACCTGCTGGAAGTACAGGAAAGGGGCTTTGGGGGATGCCCACTGTGGTGGGAGGTGTCAGGCAGCTCCAGGAGGTCCAGGCAAGGCTGGACCAGGCAGAGCTCAGCGCTCCCAGCTCCCTCCAAAGCTTGTCCTTGCTGCTGGCTTTCACTCCAACATATCATTAAGTAAATACCTGTCAGCGGAGAGCAGTTACCAGCACATCTAAACACTTGCATAATGTGCCTTCCCTCTAATGCAATGCCCTCATTTCTAACAGCACCAGTAAGGGATAATAACAGTAACAATAGTGTCAGAAAGGGCTTGTGTACCCAGCTAATTTGTTTTCCCCACCTAATAAAAGGAATTAGCTCTCCCATAAGATTTGTCCCATTTAATGCCTTCAACTCTACAACAAAGTTGCTCCCACAATCATTTGACTTTCATTTACAGAGATTGCAGGGTGTGTGGAGCCCCCTCCAACAGAGTGAACCTAACTCTGAGTAACCCACGCAGGGAGCAAGCAGCTCTGCAGGAGTCACTTGTCCCAAAGCCTGGCTATTTCTGTCTCAGACCTCCTCCACCACAGCCTGCACTGGCCCCGAACCCAGAGCAAGAGTCCCATTGGCAGGTTTAGGTCAGAGGTGAGGGATGGATTTTAATATCCAGGGTGGATAAACCCTGGAGCAGCTCAGCCAAGCTGGTGGCAGAGTCTCTGCTGCTGCCCAGTTCACAATCAGTAGCTCTGGTGCTCTTACAGAGATGCTTCAGCTCACACACAAATCACTCAGGGAACTCCTGCTGCCAGCACTCGCTCTTGGGATAAATGCTGGCAGCAATCCCATCTGTGCCAGCAGGGCACAGCCACCAGTCAGTGCAGCCAGGGAATTTGGTGGAGATGGGCACATGGAGCACCCTGAAAACAGATCCAGGGAGGATCTGTTCGGTGCTGGGACCAGCACAGGCATCTGACCCACACCTCTGAGCAGCTCCTGCCACCTTAGGAGGATCCTCCCCCACGAATACCAAACTCAAACTTATTTTTAACTGGTGACTACATTGCTCACTCCCTGCCAGCCCCAGCTGGGCTCTCAGCCCCTGATGCCTCCAGCATCCTCCAGGGAGAACAGCCCAGGGGACAGCCCTGCCACTGCTCTCTGGACATGGGGACACAAAGCATCACCCAGGACCAGGTGATGGAACCAGGACCATCCTGAGCAGCAGGCCAGGCTGCAGCCACCAGCATCTCCCTGCAGCAGGACAGCAGAGTGGCAGCCAGGGACACTCCTAGGTCTCAACCCCCAGACTGCACAGGCTCTGCTCACCCTGCAGCAGGCACAAAGCTGCCCTTGAAGGAGAGAAAGGAACCTGCTAGCCAGCACCCAAAGCACCAGTGCATGGTAACCTCGAGCTGCTGTCACAGGAGAATCCCACAAAACATGGGCTAGCACAGTACAGGCCACTTTTGTCTCCTGTTTCTGTGCCAAGGAGCCTTTGACTACAGAACACCCATCTCTGCTTAGGTCACATGATCATAGACCACTCTTTATTTTGGATTCAATGAACACACCCCAGAAGGAAATGCCAGAGCCCTCCTCCTCCTGCCACGAGCTCCCCCATTCCTGCCTGAGTCAGGCCCTTTAATTTGTGCTGTGGGTGACCTGGGACAGGTGTCCCTTTAGTCAGGGCCAGCAGTGGCAGCTTAGCTGCTGCTTCTTCCAAACCAGGACAACTGCTCATCCTGCCAGAGGTTCTGCTGCTACTGACCATGTGTGTTTTAATAATGGAAATAGAATCTCTGGGAAGGTGGTTGGCAAGGCCTGGCAGCACATCCCAAAGCTCATTGGGAAGCCCAAGCCTTTTTTATGTTTTAAACCTTTCCACAGCAGCTGCCAGGAAGCAGCTTTTACAGCTGCAACTAACAGAATCACTCCCAAGGAAAGAAAACAATTGTGGAAGGCTTTTTTTTTTCCCCTCCAAGTCACTGCCAGCATCTTAGCTGACTCTTATCTATTCTCAGCCACCTCTCACCTCCCCAAACACTACCAGAAGTGTTCAAATTACTGTCAGCTCTCATTAGGTTCACACAGAAGGCAAGGCCAAGCAGGAAGACCTCCAGACAGTTGGATGCTGAATTCTGATGAATCCTTTGGGTAGGAAGATTTCATCCACCGTGGAACTGTTTTTGCTGTCTCTCTATTGCAGTCCTTGCTCTGGCACACAAATGAAGCTGGTGCACGTTTGAGTATTGGCTGCTACAACAAAATCCAGGTGGGCACATGGCTGAAGAAATTACTGTCTGCATGTTAAAAAAAAATCACCTCATTTCCTTTAATTATTAAACTACTCTACACTAAAGCACTGCAGGTCAGTAGAATTTATCTGCAAAAAAGCAGCTGCTGCTTCATAAAACCCCATTACCTTTATTTCTTCTCTTCTGACATTCCTGTACATTTTGGCTTTTTGGCAGGAGCAAAGCTGCCTTTTTGCACTGACACAGGAACTGGGAGCTCATCTGTGGGAGCTCTCACTCCCCAGCCTGGGTTCAGAGCACTGTTTCCTGCCATGAGAAAAATCCCAGCTGTCCTGGCCCCAGAGCTGCACCCAGCTCTGTCCCAAAAACACAATCAGGGCTAAGAAAAAAACCCACAGTTCTTTAATTTCATATATGCCCACTGCTACCTTGATAGCTTTTAAATGAAACAGTTGTCAAAACAAATCCTTTATTTAGTAATGCTATCAACCAAAGGAAGAAAAAAATACAGATTTTATTGTAGTGCAGATTTTTTTACCCCCTTGAAAGGAGGCACACTTCTTTCAAGTCCAGTTTTAAGATGCCAGAAAAAGCTTTCCCTTTTGAGATCTGATCAGTCTAACCATGACTAAGGCAGGGTTTTTTCCATATATATATAAAAAGAGCATTAGCCAAAAGGTATTCTAATACAAAAAACACCTCTCTACTGCACAACTAGAGCAGAGCAATGTTCTAAGCCTTCAGTGTAGCAGAGATGTGCAAGACCTGCTAAAATCCAGAGGATTTTCAAAAGGGGATTTGAGCATCATTGTTACCAATGAGCAAGTGCAGAGGCAGGTGTGACACTGTCACCTCTGATTAGCTATTATGGACTTCTTGAAATTCCATTTTAGCTGTGCATTTCTGCTCTTGTGATTCCAACAGAGGCTGCTGCCTCCCAATGGGCAGGCTCAAAAGATAAAGGAACAAAGCAGGGAACTTGCACAGCACAAAGAAACAGATACCATACATGGAGCAGCTTCTGAGGCAAATTAGGACTCCTACTAACAGAACCAAATTGCTGCCTCTCTCCCTACTTTAATAGATACCTTCCAAGAAGGAGCATTGCATTATAGTGTTTTTCCACAGAAAGAGAAGACAAGCAGTATGTGAGTCTGTGAACAGTCTGTGGCTGACATGTCAAGCTGCACTGAAAAATGGGAATCCTCCTGCTGAATTCTCTCATTAAAGTGCCCAAACACGAATCAATCCCTTTTAGTCAGTTCTCATTTATTGCTATAAAGCCAAGTACCTGCATTCTCAGGGCCAGATCAGCATTTTCCCAGCTAGTGCTGAAGCAAGCACAGCGTGAGAGAATGAGAAACAGTCCCCTGGTGAGAGTCCCTGTCCCACATCCCTGAGTCAGTACAGACATCTTCAGGAAGCTGAGCTGCTCTTCAGCAACAGCTTGATCAGGAATCCTCTCTGCTCTATTTTGCCTAGTCTAGGAACTGCAAGGTTCATAATCACAAAAATTTGCCTTTTCTTGCACCTCCTATCTAATATTCACTTCAACATGAATGCAGAGCTATCAGGAACCCAATTATGTCTGACTTAAAAATCACACCATGATTTTAGCTAACTAACTAGCCAGCTGCTACTCTTCTCTTCAGCGCTGGAGAAGCTCTCTGGACTGTGAACACAAAGAGCTTGTTAACACATACAGCAGAGAGATTTCAGTGAAAAGACACAGACAGTCCATGAAACAGAGAAGCAATCTGCACTTTAAGTCTGTCACGTTGTCCACCAGCCTGGACTATGCTAATCACATCTCTCAGTGTGCTGTAAGAGCTGTCATTGCCAGACTGCACTTAATCACCATTCCTGCAGCAGCAGTGAGCAGAGTTCATCTTTTTCCCTTTAATAAGAGCCATTACATCATTCTCCAGCATGGAAACCAGAAGTGGGAAGGTCAAAAAGTTCTTAATTAGAAGGATTTTTATTACTGTGGTAGTTCCGTTCTAGCCTCAATAAGAGAGATCTGCAGTACAGGCAGCAGGAGCTGGAAGGCATCTTGGATATAGGAAGCACTGTTTGAAGCCTGTGAAAACAAAAATCAAAATACACACATGAATAACCATGCTACCAATCAGCTTTGCTCACCACATACTCATTTCAAACAGCATTGATTATTGCACAGAAAAAACAGAAGCCTAGTGCTTGCTGGATTTTAAAGGCTTCATTCTAGAAATCAATTTTATGTCAAGCTTTTGAGGGGCTTTATGCCAGTAGGCAAAAAAAAGCAAATGGTTTAAAGACTGCCAAACAAGATCAGTTCCAATCCAAATGCAGGATACTGTTCTCAGCAAGAGAAGAAAAGTGTTTATTTCTAAGTGAAGCATAGCATGCTGTGTCAGGAAGGAAGAACACATGAACATGAAACACCCCTTTCCCACCACATCTCAGAGCTCTGCAAGCTTGAGAACCAATTTAACAGTAAGGAAGTGTTGGGACTCTTGTATGCTAATTTCTGAACTTGTCTAAGATTTGACTTTGGACATTTAAATTCTAAAAGTCCAGACTGCTGAATTTAATAAGTGTCTCCTGACCCATCATAACTGTGAGCTGACACTCACTCCTCACTAAGTAGCTCATCTCTTGTGCAAATCTACAGACATTTATCAAAACTTTCAAGTTATTAGACAGGTAAGCACAATTTTAGACCATGGGTTAGAGAACTTGGCATGCATAAGGATCCTAAAGTGGGAAGAACCAGCACATCTATTTTTAAAGTATTAGCTTAAAGTTTTAACATTAGCATAACTGACCTCCAAAAACACTCCAGTGATTAAGGGATTAAGCACATCTGCTTTCTCTTTGACCTGCAGAGATCAGACATATATTATCCTGATTGAAAATTTGATCACATTTCTTCAAGCAAGATAAAGCTAAACCCTCAGTAAGTTTAAAACCACCACTGCTCCCTTAACTAGAGGAAAGCTAAGCCACAAGCTCAGCAGCCTTGTAGCATGCAAATAAGAACAAAGTAACCTGTGTGTGCCCAGCACAGGTCGGGTATGAATAGACATCACATCTTTAAATTAACTGGGGACAAGTGAGGAATCCAGAGATGATGATACCATCTTCAGGAACACCCAAATGCTTTGGAAAATCCACAACAGGCTCACAAACTTTATTTGCTTCTGTCTCCTTAGCACTGTGAGCATCAATTCCCACCCCCACTCTGTGCCAGGCTCTCAAAAGCTCAGATGCCACAGTTTGAGGAACCCTGGCCTAAAAGACCAGTTCACAAGTTAAAAACTGCAAAAACAAAATGCAGTTCCTGGCAAAGATCCCAAGGCTGTTATCAAATAACCACATCTCACTCCTAAGAACTGTGTAACTCTTACCCCTGCAGTTGTTAAGCACGTTGTGAACTCTTTAGAGAAAGCTGACAGTTCTTTACACAGCACGATTGTCAGTCTGTGGAAGAAGACAGGGAAAACAATGAAGTAAACACAGTCCTCAAGATTAAGTTGCTTTCAGCATTCCTCTAAAACATAAATGCCCTATTTCTATGCTTACTAAGTTAAACTAAACCAAAATTTATATAAACAGCATATGAAGATTCAGAAGTTTCCCAAATAAATTAGACAGGGAAAAGATGGGGAAATAAATAATTCAAACAGAAGATCTTAAAGAGCACTCAGAGGACACACATCCATTCCAGAAGGAACAGTTCTAACTTGCCTTTTTTTACTGGCAAGTGTCATTTTCTGAATTAGAAAGTACTGCACATTTCAGACACATGCCAAGTGTCTCCTGTGCAGTAATTTTGCCATCTCATGTACCAAGCATAATAAATTATTAACAAAGAGGTAGTCAGGAATCACTTTTGTACACCTGTTTTGTCATGTTTTAAATCTCTGCCTACTGACTAGCACAAGTTTAATGAAAATATTCTTCTAGGCTACACAAAGCTTTCAAGAATTTCCTCTTTCTTATCAAGAAATGTCTTTAAGCTGGAAAGAGACAGCTGAGTTGTGCTGGAAGATAATGATGCCACACATCACAAATTTACAGATTTGCCCAATTCCCAAATTTAAACACCTATGCCGAATTCAAGAGCCCTGCATTGCATGGATTTCCAAATAATTATTAGACAGTTTAATCAGTAATTATATGCTATCCATTTTCTGAGAGATGCACTCACTGTGATAGGGATTTGGCTCTGTCTGTGGCTGTCACCTCCTGTTTCTGACCATAGAGAAACAAAGCTGCAGTTTTGTGAAACATTTCAATGGAGGAGGCTGTCAGTTCTGCCAGGCTTCTTATGGCAAATGCATGAATAGCCTGCAAGAGTGACAAAAATTCTGCATACAACACAAAAACTAGCAATTTTATTGTTTAAAACAAGTCAGTCACACAACATACTATCACTGCCCCTTCAGACCTCAGAACCCACACAGAAATAGAAATCCATAAACCCTGTGAGTCACAACTGTAACTCAGCAGCCAGATAAACACTCTGCAAGCAGATATTCTTTTCCTTGATTACTCAGTTACCTCTACTGATTTCTTAGCATCCTGGTCACCATCTCTGGATTCTGCTTCTTGGTTTCCTTCGTTTTCTTTTTCTTCTTTAGGAAGGCTGCTGTTGAATTGTGCTATCCACTCATGAGCAGATGTCCTCACCTGGAGCAAGATGTGCCATAATATTTAATGCCTGGAATGAAGCCCCCCCTGCACACCATAAGAAGCAGCTACAAGTCCTTTTGAGCTTCTGAGAAGAACCAGGACAAATGATCCCAGTGCCTTCAGCATTTTGCAGAACTTTGGCTGCACTGATGTAGTTGAGGGCATTTCTTCCTCTAGCACCAGGGGCTGGAGTTTACCATCAAGACCAAACTATGAGAGGTGCTTTAAAAACATGACTGCAGAATGCTGCTGCCACTTGGTGGATCTGAAGGGTAGTGAAATGATGGCAAAAAAGATGATTCTTCCTCATACCAGCTCCTGAACATAGTAAAACGAGGTGCTTTGTACCAAGAGCAGGCCTTCAGTTCATGACTGTAGGTTTTTTCACCCTGGTGGCTCAAGGCTCACATGATTCTGCCCCAAAAAGTTAAAGGCCCATCTCCTTTGCCTACCATTGCCAAAAGATCTAAAATATGGCTTTTTTTCATGCATTTGGTATTTTCACAAGCAAAGCCCTTCCTGTAAGGAAACTCTCCAGCTTTTAGAATATGGAAAATAACTCACCGTGATCACTTTGTCTGGCGTGGAGGAGATGTGCAATTCTGAAAACAACTCTGTTACTTCTTTTGTGAACTCTTCCTCTCCTAAAGGACAGGAAAGGTTAAAGAATCCACACAAAGGACAGATTCAGGAATAAGCAGCACTTCAATGCACAACTAGTTCTGCACAAGTCTGTCAACTGTTTCCCTTATTTCTCTTTGAATCATCACCTCAGGCAAGAATGCATCAAACCCAGTCTTTTCAAATACAATTTCTAAGGTAAGTTCTGCAAAGGTGGAGACATCAGTGCCTGAAGGTTAGTTCTTGCTTTCTCAATTCTGGTTTTGTAGCTAAGGTAACTCCTTTTTTTTTATTTTTTTACAGGCAGCCTTTTATAACACACTAACTTGCACATCACCTTGGAGAGTCTGAAATATCACTTAGAGCCTGTGGTTCTCCTATTATATATGGCACAGCAGATGTGAGATCCATTATGTGCAAATATAAAAGATACATTAAATGTTGAATGATAGCAAGTGCAGGTGTGTAAGCCCTCCCTGATGAGCATTTAGGTAAAAGCAATGCAAGAAATTTACATTTAAATCCATGTAATTCTCAAGAATCAGGGCTCTTGTGTGTGAAGGTACCTCTGAATTTTTTGCTCTGTGTGGCTAACTCTCATTTAAAAAACAAATAAAAAGGCTTTTTGCTCTCCCACATGTTGGACAACTCTGTTCACAGTTTTCCCTTTCTGGTCAAGGAAACCCACTCTCTCTCTGAATTAGCATCTTGGTTCAGGGTCAGTTGTATGAACTGCCCATGAGTCAAACAACTCTAACCCTGCTCTGGCAAGAAATCATTCCTGCTACAGAATTACTGCACAGCTTCTCAGAGATGAAGGGTGTTGCTACCTGTCACGCCCCTGGACAGAGATGGCTTTGGGATTAAACATCCAGCTAAAGAATAATTTAAATTTGGCATCATGCCCATTGCTACTGATCAGGGCTGGCTGGTTCTGCATTAAGGACCAGCTTCTCTTTCAGGACCTGGGGCTCTCTTACCCTTCTTTTCTTCCTCTTCTTCTTCAAAGAATTCAGGTAAAGAAAATGCTTCTTTGAGATGTTCCATTTCCTCCTTCAGCGTGTCCAACTCCTCTCCTGAGAGGGCATTCAGAACTGCTTTCACCTGATTAGGGGCAGCACAGCCAAAGAGAGAATCAATAAATCCATCCAACAGGATAGAAAATGCAGGCCAAGGTAGCAAACCATCAGGTGTGAGGAGAGCAACTTGTGAGAAGTTGGAGACCTACAGGAACTGAGGCTGGCTGGGGTAAAGGGAATGGCTTTGGGAGCTGTGGACAGGACAAACTGCTCTCAAGGTAAACACCAGATCCTAATGCAAGGATCAAAGTGAAGTCCTGTAATCATTTTACAGCAAGTTCTGAGCACTTGATTTTGCATGTATATACATATGTTTCTAATCTTTTTTCCCCTGCTCAGCTGAACTCAAAATAGAAAGCAAAATGCTCAAGGCCATTACCTTTGATTCACTCTCTCTGGAAAGCATCTCTAAGGCCTCCAGATGCGAAAGACCCTGAAACTCATCAAACAGTAACCCATAATGGGCTTTCTTCTCAGTAGCCATGGTAACCTCGGTAGCTGTCTGCTGCTCTTCTTTCTCCTTTGCCTCTCGTAAGACCTGAAAAAGAAAAGCAGAGGCCTCGTGACAGTGCCAGGAGATAGAGAATAGAGGAGGAGAAGGCTTTTGGCTCAATAGCAAAAGACGATTGCTTAATGAAAGGACCACAAAAGAAGGGAGAAGAGATGAGAGAAACCAATGAGGTGCTGATAGGGAACTGCTGTACCTGAGATAATGTAGAGGTTCTGTTTATTAGGCCCTTTGTTTTTTTGAATCCAGGGTCTCCCTCAGCTATTACATCCATTGTCTTTTTGCCGATGAATTCCAAGGCATCCAGTCCTCCACTAATAACACTTTTACCCTAGGAATCAGATTTGGATAAAGACAGCACATAAAACTCAGAGAAGATTACACAATGGAAGAAATTGAATTGGGAGGGTTTTATCAGCAATCTTATGCTGGGCACTCACATAAAAGCCAAATTGGTCCTTGTTGCCCTAAATTCAACCCTAATCATCACAAAGAGAGCAGCAGGACATGGAAAGAGCCACAACACATTATCACCCAACAGCTTATTACAGCACCCAGACAGCTGCAGCAATCTGATGGGAAATACATTTTTTTTAGTTTGTGAACAAGCTGGTTCTCAGCACATTACAGTATTCAGTTCTCATCCTTCCAATGAGAAAACACCAGACCTGTGGATTTTGACTGCTAACTTTTGTTTGAGCCTTAAAAGCAGAAACAGAAGCCAGCTTTCCATCTGCAGCTCTTTCAGATTCCCAGGCAAATTGACAAGACAGCAGATCACAAAAGCAGTTTCTAAGGGTAATGGTTTCCTTTGAAGTGCATTTCTCATGGTCACAGGAGCAAGCTGATTTCCAAGTGAACTGGGCTAGTTTCACATACGGTTTTGAAGAGGAGAATGGATTTCATCTCTAGTTCTGTGGAAATCAGTGGAAATACTCCAGGAATGAGTCTGACCCTGCATTTAACTGACTACTCCAAAGGACAGGCAGAGATGACAGAGTACAGAGGTGACATGCACGGAAATGCACACTCTGCACAATGCACTGTTAGGATTTTTTTGTTATGTACCAACATTCCATACAGAACTGTCAAAATTCAGAACATCTTTCACATTAGATGCCAGTTAGAAGCAAGGCCCAGGACAATGGTTATCTGAAGGTTAGAAGAGTTTATCACCATGCATCCCACAAATGTCAAAATTAAGTTTCTTCTTACAATGTTTCTGATCAAAGGCCAAAACCCCAAAGCTCCCTTAAATCCATTTTCTTCTGCATTCCCAACTCACTCACTGTGCTTTGGACAGCAGTAGAGATGGTTGATAAAACTTCAAGAGCCCCAGCAATAGGGAAGGAGCTGCCATCATCAGCTGCATCAGCGTTGCTGGCAGCAGGATTCTCACTTCCTGCATTAGAAGGCAGAAAATTAACTTCCTGACTTCAAAAAAAAAAAGATCCTGTCAGCCACAGAGTGTAGAAAATCAACAGACACCAAGTATCAGCTAGGAGCAAGCCTACAATTCAGATTATTTTCCTCTCTACTTTTCAGAGCTAACAGAACTAAGCAAGAGAGTATTATTTAAATTATTTTATTACAGTCTCAAGATGCAAGGTGCAGAGTAAGGTAATGTTATTTTGGGGCTCATTATGTTGTGAAAAACATTCCAGGGTTGTTCTTATGCAGTACAAAACTGACCTCTTGCAGCATCTTCAGACTCTGATGAGATTTCACTAGGACTGGGGATCCCAAGGGTTGTTTCTGCTTTTTCTATGACATTTGAAATACCTTGACCTAGAGAAGACAGAAATCAGAACACAAACAGGATTAGAGCTGCATATTCTTTTTTATTATTCTGGATTCCTTCTGCTCACAACAGTTTAACCAGCACTAAAACTTCCTTCTATCCAGCTCACCTACTAATGTAATGAACCAAGGTTTCATCTTAGCTTTTAAATAAAGTTGTAAATACTGGCAGAATACTAGTTTAAAATACCAGGTGAAAATTACACAAACACCTTAAAAACCTGAAAGTAATTCTATCTGTGTCTATCTCCTTAATCTCACTGTACCTTTTGGTACAAGCTTTTCCCATTACTTGAACAATTCTCTTGACATTTTTCCAATAATGGCTGCTATAACTGAAATCCTCTTCTCTAGAAACAAGTTCTAAAGCATCAGCTTCAGACACAAAACATGATTACAATATTTATCAAATACCAGAAAGAGCCTTACCTACAGTAGCTACGGTAGCAGACGCAGTTGACAGAAGAGATTTCCCCCAGCTTCCCCAGTAGCCCCACCCTGTCTGAACTGCAGGAGGATCTGAGACCTTTAATGAAGAAAAGCAGAAGACTGATGCAGGCATTATGGTGAGGAAAGGAACACAAGCAGTCTGTGACACGTGAATTTTGTGCAGCTTTTTCCTTTCAGAGAATTTCAGAGCAATGTGAATTTTCAGAAAGGAGTGGGGCTTATGCTCAGAGTTCTCCTGTGCTCAAAGCTATGACATGTGAAGTCCCATCTTTCCAAGCAAGCACAGGAACAAACTTACCTTGATGGTTTCACCTGCAGGCTTTTCTGTGGCAGCAGGCTGGCTTGGGGGCTTGGGTTCAGGTCTTTTCCGAGTCACAGGCACAGTCTCTTGTTCTCTCCCTTCACTGCTCTCAGAGCAACCAAGTTCCTCTGTCTTCTGTTCATTTTCAGCTTTGTAAGAGGCTTCATCTTTCAGATTTTCACCACTGTCTTCCTCAGACATGACTACAAACATCCATAGAAAGCAACGCAAATAAAATAGTCGCTGCCTCGCACTTTGACATTAGTTCAAGAGCATCACGTTGGTGTTTTAAATAATTAAACACAACAATGTTGCCACATGTGTGTACACCAAATTACATCTGACTCAAAAATAGCATACTTGGAAGTTTAAAGTCCCTCAGGGACACGTGGCTTTATCTAACTGACACACCCTCTCCACAGGAAAATAAACCAGTTTGCTAAGTCTGAAAAAGAAATGAAGGTACAAAAGGCCTCAGATAATTAAACCCATTACATGTCCCGCCAAAATAAAAGTGAAAACAAATCGCTTGGCACGGCCGGTTTGAGGAATGTAGGAGACAAATGGGGACAGCTGTCAGAGAGCTGAGCAGGCAGGGAGGCAGCGGGTGGGTCACTCCTGTACTCGGGGATGAGCACTGCAGGGCATGAACACCCCCAGGGGCTGCGGTGAGCTCCAGCTGCCACAGCAGCCGCCCCAGCACCGCGGATCGGGGCCGGGGAGCCAGGAGCGGGGCTGTCCCGCTGCTCTGCGGGCCCACCAGTCACCTGTCCGGGCTCCTCTGGCCGGACAGGTCCGGGCTCCTCTGGCCGGACACTTCAGCTGCGGCTGAAGTGACTCGGGCCAGGGCAGGACTTGACAGGGCCAGGCAGCGACAAGCCGAGAACCGCAGCGCTCCCGGATCACACTGGGGTGACACTGCTGTGTCCCCGGCCAGGCGCTCACTGATGCAATCGGGGGGGCAGCGATGGCCTCAAGCGAAGGAAAGCGACAGCTCCGGGTGCGGGCTGGGGACCGCCACCCCATCTGCCGGGACCCTCCACAGCGACTGCCGCGACCCCCGGGTCACCCCCGGCACCCTCCCCACCCCGCAGCCCTGGAGGCCTCCCTGTGCCTCCGCTTCGCCGGGAGACCCCCAGAGTCCCATAACCCGCACGCGGGGCTGCCCCATATGGCACTCCAATGTCCCTAAACCTCCCCGTGGGGCTCCTGCCGCACAAGGAGCCCGTCAGGTGCCCACAGCACCCCGCCATGGTCCCGCCTGCCTCACAGCGTTCCCACAGCGGCCCCCCCAACGCCCGTCTCCCCGCGGGGCTCGCTGTGCCCCGCACAGCCCCCGGCCCTGTGCCGCCCCTCACCGTCGGCGGTCGGCGCGGNCCCTCGTCCCGGTGAGAGCGGCGGTACCGCCAGGTTCACCTGGCAAGGTCGGGGTCGGAGGGCAGCGGCGGAAGGGGAGGCCGCGGGGCCTCCCTCGCTGTTTTGGCGTGGAAATAGGGGCGGTAGGGGCAGGTTTGGAGGGCAGCGAAGGCGGTGGAGGGCCTCGAGGGGAAGCCACTGGAGGAGCGGCTGAGGTCGCTTAGTCTGGTCAAGCCGGAGAACGGGAGACTGGGGGCAGAGCTCATCGGGGTCTGCAGCTCGTCCCGAGCGGCAGCGGAGGGACAGCTCCGAGCTCTGCTCTGTGTGACAGTGGCAGCACCCAGGAAATGGCTGGAGCTGGGCCCGGCAGGTTTAGGTTGGATATCAGGAAAGGTTCTACCCCCAGAGGGTGCCGGGCTCTGCCCAGCCTCCCCTGGGAGTGGGCACAGCCCCGAGGCTGCCAGAGCTGCAGGAGCGTTTGGACAGCGCTGCCCGGCACGGGTGGGACTGTTGGGGTGTCCTGAGCAGGGCCAGCAGTTGGGCTGGATGATCCTTGTGATGATCCGTGTAGTTTTCTTCCAACTCAGAATATTCTGTTTGTGTTTCTGGCATGACGTCATGCCCCAGTGACACCAGCCCGCGTGACGTCACCCCCCCGTGGCCCGGTGCCCTCGGCTGCAGTATGGTCATGTCGCTTGTCCTGTGTCCCACTGCCACCACCAGCCCAGCAGGACCAGGACTTTTCCACGAGTGAACCTGGAGCATATAGGGGCTGTGAGGGCAGGGTAATGTTAAGTGAAACTTTGTGCCTGGTCATTTTTAGCTGACAGTACAAAAAACCTGTTTTGGTGCGCAGCCGATGCCGTGTTATGGCGAGTTAGCCCGTGACAGGCGTCAGACAGCCAAGGGATAAACACAGCAAAACACCGTGTCCTGCCAGGCAGCCAAGGGACATGCACAGAAAAACAACAAATCCCAGCGAGGCTGGCCCTGGGGTGCTGTGGATTTGCCCCTTAGGTTGGTTTTTGGGCCATGGGTGCTGGCAGTCCCTCGCAGAGCTTTGGATGGTGCCAGCACAGGGTGAGCCCTCCCTGCAGCCTCTCTCGTGCTGGGAGCACCCCGAATGGCTCTTGTCAGGACCATGCTGGCTGTGTTCATAAGCTTCCCAAGAGTTCCTGCCAAATGCATCTCCCTGGTTTGACAGAGGGTCAGAGGGCCTTGCAAATGGTATTTCTGCAAGACATCAGCAGCCTGTGCTCTGTCAGGTGTGTCTCGGTTTATTGCCTCACGTTACTCCAGGTATGAAGTGATGTTATAAGCAGTGAATGTAAAACCATATAACTTGCAACCTCTTGGGCCCCAATTTTGCAGTGCCATATAAATGTGTGTAATTTTAAGTACTATCAGTGCTTCCACTGACCTCAGTGGGACTACTTAGAGTGCTCTAAGTTAGACACAAATACACTTCTTCAGGGTAGGAGCCAAGGATGACTCATACAAGCACATGCATCACAGATTTTTATCTTTCCACTGCTATTTGTTGTTACAACTTATGGTTTAATAAAGGTTGAATGTGTTGAGCTCAGCTTCAGGTTCAGTTGTAAAATAGCCAGTTTCTATTCTGGCACATTTCATCTTGATTGAGCTTAACACTTTGTTGAAGAATTGTGATGTTGGCACTGATCACGCTTTATCCTTTTTGGGTCCTTTAGCAGCTGTTTTGCATAAGTGCAATGGATGAAGAATATGGATTTTGCAAATCATTTTATTGTTCCCAGCACTCGGCAGTGAGAGATCATTGTCTGCTTAGCAATAATGGCTTTTCCAAAAGACAAACAATTTCTAATAAATCAGACCTCGAAGAATTTAGTAGTAAAATTAAATGACCTATCACCAATGGTTTATGCATTATGCAGGCTCAGTGCAAGTATAGTGGAGAGCATATGCAATTACTGAAGATAATTATTCTTATGAGGGAAAATGTTGCTGAGTATTTCTTGTGTTAAATAAATGAGTGAGATTCCTAATGTCATTTAGGAACAGACGTCACAGACGCTTGGAAACCTTAACGATTCAAATTTAATGATTTAAAATTACAATAGCACAGGCAAAGTACAAGAGGCACTGGGATTATTCTCTAATAAATCTAAAGTATCAGTTGGGATGTTATTGTTTTAGAAGACTGGAAGTTATAACGTGCCTGTGATTCAAGGGTGAAGATGAGGGTTTGTGTTTGCTGCAGCACTGTGGTCAGTTTTAACTGCATCAGGCACTATGAAGTGTGATGCATGCAAAAGTGCATTTTTAGCTGAAGGCAGCTGGGTCATAGGGTGATTTCTGCTGAAGGTCTGGGACCACAGCACCTCGCTTGCCACCACAATCTGTGACAGACCTTTAAAGCAACCCAAATGTCAGTGGGCCACAAACAGCTACCAGTCCACAGCCTGTCTGTGTGGGGTCTGCATAAGGTTGCCAAAACAAACAAGTCAGTGTCAGCAGCCTTTTGCAGGCTGTGAAACACTCTGAAAATACCAGGGGTCTAAAAATGGAAGGTTAAAACCACTCCCTCAAACAGAAGAATAGTTGCTGATCAACAGCAGCCTTAGTATTTTTTTTCAGACCTGTGCTGTTACTGTGGATGGGATGCTCTTCTCCAGAGGCAGCAGGACTCAGTAATGCTTTCCTAAAGTGTAGCTGGTGAAAAACAGGAATGAAAGAGACCTTGGTTGTGGTTTTAACTGTTTAACTGTGGGAAAGTAGCTCCTCCAGCACAATGGTATAATTGAGTTCTCTGCACTAGTCTCATCTTAAATGAAAGGACAAGAGGCATGATAGAAAACAGAGTGGGGCCAATGATTAAAAAAAAAAAAAAGAGAAGGCAGATGAAGGGATTGCTGTTTACAGAGAAACAAGTAGGGAGCCTGTTTTCCAGTTTCTCTTGCAGGATTCAGTGGGTGAGTTGGTTAGTCAAGCTTGAAGGAGAGTTGGACACAGCTGTCTTCTTTGCCTTCTTTGTTAAACTGGTTTTGGCAATAGCCACAACAGAAATGGAAATGGGTCAGATAACACATTTCTCATCAGATGTCAAGTCTGGAATCTGGTTTGACCTTCTGCAAATTAACTTTCACTGAAAAAAATTCCCAGCCTGGGTAGCATCAGCAGAATTCCCCCTTTTGAATATGCTTAGTTTGTCTCTGATGAAAGACAATTACTGGAAATCACCTGGTTTTATGCATGTTACATTATTCTGCAGAAGTGCTTTAGATAGTGTTAACTGGTAATTCTAGAAGGATGAAAAGTGTCTGCATTATTTATTAAGTAAATGGGCCCCTTTGTGTTGTGATATTTATGAAATTCCCTTCCACTGACATCTGTTATTTGCAGAAGAAAAGATGATAAATTTGAAGTTACACAGTCAATGGTATGAAGTGAGATATTTTTGGGATAATATTTGAGCTTGTGACTTCTGTACTTTGTAAATGGTTTTTTAAGGCTCTGGAGCTGTCTAGATGGAATCATAACTTCAGGGAACACATATTGGATTACAAATTTTCTTGAATCAGTCTTCCAGGAAAATTGATTACAGATAGTATCTTATCAGTGTCATCTCATTTTGTTACAAGTTGGTTTTATTCTGGCTTGTGTGCAAAAGACAGAAAATTAAAGGCTGTATCCTAATGTCTTAAAATATCTTTTGTGCACATTAATTTGAAGTGTATCTGTCCCTAGACAAAACAATTTTTTCACATTTCTATGAAGTTTGGTAGAGAAGACAATGAAGAATATATGACTGCTGAGATGAAGCAGCATAAACTAAAAGATTGTGAACAGGGGCTCATTATAAAACAAATAAGAATAACAGGGAACAGACTTAAAAAATGCAGCAACAACAAGAGATATTTCAAAAAAGGAAATAAGTATAGACATCAGTGTCCTGTTCAGAAAGGGACTTCCTCTTCTGGCTGTAGATAACAACCAGGAGACTTTCCCAAGTAATTAAATCATATTATATAGTATTTAGACATTTAATACCAATTGTGCCCCTAAAATCATAGATGTAAATGCTGAAAATCAGATGTGTGTGTGTATCCTTTGGTTTTTCTCTGGGTAGTAAATGAAAAATTGGCTTTAGAAAACCAGGGCTTAAAAGCACTCAGATATTGGTGGAGAGGGAGGCAGAAATTACATCCTCTTTCTTGCTTTTCTTCCTCTATTAAGAAAGCACTTTTTCTCTGCTAACAAATGCAGAACCCACTTTTAAAGATAATTGTGTATTTCGAGTAGTCTGAACAATTTGTTCTTTTTGTAAAACCTTTTTCCCCTTAATGATTATTGTTCCAGAGATTATTTATTTGGTTGGGAAGATGAACATCTAGTGGACTGGAGGTTGTGCTAATGCCTTCTTACCCTCATTTTATCACTGTGTTCTGAGCAAAGCTCTGATTTGGAACCTCTCAGCTGACAGTTTATATTATGATAATCGAAATCTGTTTACTGGAAATTAAATTTGAATACATGGTAACCTTGCTGTCGTTAATAAACTTATTGCCTTTTTTTTTTCAGTTTTACTTGCAGTTTCCACTTCAAATATTGATGGTCTTGAAAGTGAATTTGGATCCCAGACATTTTCCATCACAGAACAAATCAAGAGCTCCTCTCCTATCTTAGAGCAATACAGACAGCTTAATATCATATGACCTCATTTCTCCAAATTAAATGAAAGAAGAATTTTCACTAGCTTTCCATGAAGCTCAGCTATTGCCTGTTAATTTTGACTGTTAGTGCTGGTCTTTCAGTTGGATTCACAGTGGAAAATGTAGCTTTTAACAGGACAGTTGCTTTTAGGTCTTTCAATGCATCACTTCATGCAGTGTCTCAAGCTTTAATAAGTTCTCCAGCACAACATGATATCATAGCCAAAGAGGGGACCAGTATTTTAATTGAATGTAAACTGAACATCAGCCAGTATGAACATATCCTTTGGTATAACTCCAGAGGACACCTGCTTGAACAGAAAGATGAAGGTGAGTTTTCCTGCTGTTTTCTATCTATCATTATTCCCCTCTTAAACAGTATTGGAAAACCCCTGGGACTTTATTATAATTTTCTCTTCCTATCCTCCCATTTTTACAGTTTGGTAGATAAGGAGAGAGCAAAACAAAGTCCTTTGCCCTCTGAACTGTTGCATGGGAATTACACCTGAATACTTCTGTTCCATCCCATCCATCCTGCTTTGGTGCCCCACAGAATGATGTTGTTCAAGAGTCATCCCAGTGTTCCAATATAGAAGAAATGAGTTTTCATCTTACCCAGTATTAACTGATGGTTTTATTTATTATTGCACTGGTTGAAATTATGGTTTTCCAAATGCATGAATTAAACACAGGTCTCCACAACTTGTGACCTTTTGAGCTGGCAGTTGGTGCTTTAATTTTGTTACAGGATATGTTTTAAAACATACTTAGTACATTTATTTTTTGGTTTATGCACCACTGAGACTGTGGAAAGTAACACAATGTGTAATAGCCAACGATGGAATTCATGATATTTAACCCTCTTGAACTGAAGGGGAATATATTTTCCTAGCTATTGGCTCTTATAGTTTTATCCCTGCAGTTTTTAATTTTAAAATATGTTTTAGAGATACATGTGTTTTTCTTTATTAGTATTAATGAAGGTCATCGAACTAATTGATAGGATCTTGTTGGAGGCCATCTTTCTGCCTTAAGTATTCAGTAACCTTTTTGTAGTTATAATGCCATCTGGAGATTAGTTCAAAGTAGAGTAATTAGAAGAATAAGTTATGAAAACAGTTCAAAGCAGAGTAATTAGAAGAAATGAGTTATGAAAACAGTTTTCCCCCTAAGTTATAAATGCACAGCAAATGCTGTATAAAGCTTCTTGTATTGATTTCTTTTTTACTTGGGTTTTGCATGTCAGCACTGCATGCTCAGCAGAAAACTGTCTCAAGAAAATTCTGGGTTCTTTTGCCAACAGAGCCATTTACAGACTGATCTTTTTCATGGGTCACTTGACTTTTGACTCTGAACGTATGGAAAATGAGACGTTATAGAGGACAGTCTTTTAACATAGGGTGAGAAGCCCTAGTTAAGAGTTAGGATCCCTATCAGAAAGAACCAGAAGCACGCTGGAAAGTGCAGATGAGAGAAGGAAGTAAAAGCAGTGTAGCAAGCACGCAGAATAATTTACCATTAAGCAGTAGGATGGGTAAGTGGGTTGTGGCTTTCTGTATCACAAGCATGAAAAGGACATTTCAGTCCTTGGTGTACTGTTACTATGCTAGAAGTGAACTGCTCACTGCCAAGCTTTGGCTCCTGATGATGTTTACCCTGGGATTTTTGTTTCACGAGCTCTGTTTATTTCTTGCCCCTCTGCAGACCGGTGGAGGATTGCTGATAATTCCCTCAACATCACCAAGGTCAGTTTTGCTGACCGGGGCCGGTACACGTGTGCAGGCATTAATCATAACGGGACCTTGTACTACACGGTCACCCTGAGGGTTATCTTCACCTCAGGGGACATGAGCATCTACTACATGATTGTGTGCCTGGTTGCCTTTGCCATCACCCTCATTTTGAACATCACCCGCCTGTGCATGATGAGCAGTCACCTCCGCAAAACGGAGAAGGCCATCAATGAGTTTTTCCGGACGGAAGGGGCTGAGAAGCTGCAGAAGGCTTTTGAGATAGCCAAGCGTATCCCCATCATCACATCTGCCAAAACGCTCGAGCTGGCCAAAGTCACTCAGTTTAAGACCATGGAGTTTGCTCGGTACATCGAAGAGCTCGCCAGGAGCATTCCCCTCCCGCCTCTGATCCTGAACTGCAGGGCCTTCATGGAGGAGATCTTCGAGGCCGTGCGGGTGGACGACCCCGACGAGGTGGGCAAGGAGGAGAAGCAGCCCCCCGGCTGCGGCGCCCCGGCCGCGCTGTTCCCCGGCAGTGCGGAGATGAAGCGCAGCGATTCCCCGGCCGGGGACTCGGACGATGGCTCCCTGAGCGAGCAGGGCCAGGAGATCGCCGTGCAGGTGTCCATCCACCCCCAGTGCCAAGGGCAGAGCATCGACACCGTGTCCCACGGCAGCTGCCACTCTGTGCCTGCTGAGGAAGGCACCTGCTGATCCACACGGGGCTGAAGGAAGCTCAGAAGCTCCAAGGGCGCTGTGAGAAAAGGGTCTGCAAACAAGCTGCCTCATCCCATGTGCACAAGAGTTTTCCAAATTGCAAGGTTGCAGAACTAGTTCTGAAGTGTGTGTTTTCTGTCAGTGTTGATTTAACAATTCCAGTCTGCTAGAAAAGCCTTTTTGGAATATTGTGTGGGGGCTTTTCTTTCTAAAGCAGGCTTGCTATATTTAAAATAGTTACAAAACAGGAATCCTTTGTCCTTGGCTCCTTGGTAGCTTTTGATACTTCAGATCTGTGTGAGAAGTGACCAAGCTGAGCAGTACAACTTGCAATAAGAACTTTTCCTTTGTGAGCTCCTTCTTTCTTCACAAAGTTGAGCTGAAATTCCTTTGAGTCGGTGGTGTTGTCCTGATGAATTGAGTTCTGTGCTCTTTTTGAGTTGCCTCTTGGTGCGTGTAGCCCATCAGAACCACAGTGAGCTTGAACAAATCTGTTTTGTGTCACATGCTTGTGTTGCTATCAAAATGTACTGTACTTAGAAAAGAATAGTGCCAGCATCTGCTGCTGGATTAAATGAATTGTTGTAGTTTCAAAGCAGCTTAAAGAACAACCAGGAGGTCTCAAGTTTTCTGTGCATCTGCAGGAAACTTGTGGGTATTCTAAAAGCTTGTTGCTTAAACTTGGTGCTGATTGCCAAAGCGCCTTACCCTGGTCCTGTCCCACAGAATGGAGCAGTGACAGCACTTGTGGCACTGCCTGGCTTTTCATTATGCTGATTTCATTCACTATAGAAAATCCAAAGTTTTATATTGTATTTGACGTTGTGGTGAGAAAAGGATGACAGTAATCACATCGTGGTAAAACTAAGAAATGAATTCATCATCTACAGACAGGTGTCTCAGGCACATCTTCCTGAACAGCATTATAATAAAGCAGGTGAAAAGTAGTGACATTGAGTGGCTCTGCTCTGGCTGCTCTGTCAGAAGGCAGTGGCAGAGAGAGTGGGGGCTGGCTGAGCTGTTTGGCAGCCACTGTTGGCAGGAGGGGAGTGACTCACTGATAGAGCCCAGCTTCGTGTGCTGCAGAGGTGGCAGAAGGGAGAGCTGCAGCTGCTGGCATGTGTACACAAACACTTCACCAAGGATCTCCCACCTGCCTTCCTCAGCTGTAGAGATACAGCCTCCAGGAATCAGAGTGCAGACAAGAATCTACTTTCTTCTTCCACTCTTTGGTGCTGTTTTTTTTTTTTTTCTCCTTAACATTTGTATCACTTAAATAGCATTTTATATCCTGTTGAGATTTAGTAGATGTAAAGCTTGTAAGCACTCCACATATTAATTTCTTACAACTACTGGAAGCATATTGCCATATAATTTTAACAGCTTGGCAACAGGAGTGCCATTTAATTTCACACAACTCTTTTTTCTTTCCTTATTATTACAGAAATGTCAGTTGAACAAGTGATTCTGGAGGACTGCTCAGGATTCTTAAGAGGATTTGACATTACATTTACATGAGTAGAGGTGGAAAACAAGCAGGCACAGTGGTAATAGCAGGGTGGGGCTGTCTGTGGTGATACATGCTCAGAACGAAGGGGCTGAATGAATTATAGCTACCATATCAGAGAGAGGGAAATGACAGCATCTATTACCATTTTAAACTGCCTTCTGGGGAAATTCCTGCAGTCAGCCACCAGTTAAATCACCCTAGTTGCCTTTGGCCTGTCAGGTAAGAGTAGTGTTAGTCAGGAAGGAAATTGCTAGCCTTTATTACAGTAACATTCCCACCAGCTTGCTGCCATTTCCAAGACTGTAGCAAACTTTGTTTCAGGGGAATAAACCTTCTTCCAGTAGCTGCCTCAACAGTAACTTCTTTTTTGGCTTCCATAGTTTGATGGCACTTTATGTCCAGGTGAAAAGTTTGTATAGTTTTGTGTAACCTGTCTGGTTTCTTTTAAGTTTCTTAAGGTTATCAGTGTTAAAAAAGATACTCTGTGGATAAATATCTATTTCTCTTAGAAGAAGGAAGCTGCTGGCTTCACTTCTGTGCTACAGTGGGTTCTGCAGGTTTGTTGCACATGTGTGAGGGGAGATTTGGGAGTTTGCACCCTTTAGGATTTGGGAGTTTGCACCCTTTAGGATGTACTGGTTGAAAGAGGTGAAGGCTACAAGAGAGAATGATCTACTTCAGTCTTCTTTGTGCCACAGGCCATCAGAATGTAGCTGCACCTGCCTTATTTCCCTACAAACAGCTCTCCTTGCTGCTGTGGAACTGTTGCATGATATGCAACATATGGATGTGTTACCCCTAAATACACAGACAGTGAGAGGTGCCACTACAAAATCTAAACTACTTAATTGCTTCCTAAGAAGCAGTTATGATTGACAGATGTCACATCAGAAGTGGCAGCCTACAGGCAGCAGAATGACACTGGAGGTGTGTCAGATGGGTGTCAGGAGAGCAGTTTTGAGACTGATTTGATCTCTTTTGATTTTTATACTTTATTTACGTAGCTCCGAGTTCTTACTGAGCACAGTTACCTGGTGTCTTCATACATCCCATTGCTGGTTGAGAGCAAAGAGTGACTGTGCATAAAGGTCCTCAGAAATGCAGTTGCAGTGTCAGTTGCTGGATAGCAAAGCTGAGAGTTTTCCTGAATTACTACAGTATTGTGTTCCTTACATGAATTTCATTCCTGGGAAGGAGGTTGTTTTGTAAGGATTTCAGTATATCAGGAGTTCCTTCTGAATGTAGGAACTGATCCTACTCTCCCTGAATTCAATTAGAGAGGATTTGGAGCTCTGTGCTTTTTATAGGATTTTTATACATCTAAAAGCAAGGATGATGGTGATGTTAAATGGTAAAAGTGATTTCCAGAGAATGAAATTTGACACCAGTTTCCAAACAACTTGTGAACTATTCTTGTTACCCTGAGAATAGATGTGTGCACTTAATGTCTTTGATCAATCTAATTGAACATTAACATTGAAAGTGTTTCTCTCTTAACTTTTTGTAGGATGAGGAGAATTTCCAGTGGTTTCCTTGCGTTAAACTAAAGTCTCTGACAATCACAAGGCTATTCTATCTCTTCTTTGTGACTTATTTTAAAAAATACTAAATCTACTTGTTATCCAAGAGTACCTAAAACTAACTTTGTAGTGACTATTTGTATTACCTGGATTGTAATGTAACTGTTTAATGTAACCACGTAGGATTTCATACTTTCATAAAATGAATTGATAGATTTGCAAAATAAATTGAAAAGAAAAACCTTGTTCTGCTGGAATTTTCTGTTTTACAAGTGAGGAGTGTCTGTCTCTCTGAGGTTATGTAGCAGCTGCATTGAGCTCAACAGAATGTTGTTAATCAGCCTGACAGAGGCTGTTGGGATATTCAGTCATCTGAAGGACCATTCCTGCTATGACATCTTTGGATCTGCCTTTTTTTTTTTTTGTCTCAAAGTCTTCAACAGCATCTAATAATTGTTCCCAGCTGCATATACAAACAGGTACAGACCTGAAATGGTTTGAGGAAGGCCCTTCTTTACTTCTTTGTTTCACATAGTGTGTGTGACCTGCAACCAGAAATCTGTTTTATTTGTTCTTAGCTTTTTCACATGTTGTACTATTCTGTATTGTAAGAACCTTTCTTTCTTTAATCCCTCACCCCAAACACCAAAAGTGCACCTTGCTGAGAAGCCCTCTGTAGTGCCTTCCATGGGGGTGTGCAAGTGTGAATGAGAGCAGAATTCACCCACATTGCTTTCAAAGAGGAGTCTCTGGTTGCCAGTCTCTGCACAAGGCAGATAATGGCATTACAGCTGAATATTTGGGGATTTTCTCATGAGAATCAGCTGCCTAAAGGAAGAATTATTGGACCCATACTTCTCAGGCTAGGTCAATACTCAGTCAGCATCTGCTTTCTATCTCCTTGTTGTGAGAGATGCATTAATGATAACAGTTCAGTTTTTTAAAGCTCCTGTAACCTGATCCCTCACGATCCTATCCACAGTGAACAAATTCATCTGCATCCATTTAGAGCACTTTTCCATCTGGTAACAACAGATCATTGAAAAGGGAGCTGCATTAAGAATTATTGCACTTTAATTTTAGGTGCACGCCTTAAAAAATACATTTTTTTCTCAACGTTACAGCACTTCTGTGAGTGAAGTCTCCAGCTGGTGTCACTCAGGCAAGTTACAGCTTTATCGACTTCCCTTCAGCCAGGTCATTTCACACCAGCTGAGTCTCTTTCCTCTCCTCTTTTTTTAATTGGATAGCAGCTCATTCAGATGTCTCCAAATACTGCCAGCTTTTTTGCATGTGGAAGTGAGAATTACACCATCATTCAAAAAAAAAAAAAAATCATTCTGCTAGATGCTGAAATACCAAAAAAGCCCTAAAAGCTGGGAAGTTGTTCTTTATCCCTGGTAAAACAGTACCTATTCTTTGGACAGCCTGGCTGCCAATGAGCACAGTAATACTGAGCAATTAGGCCTTTCATTTGCGTTAGGCTAATTAATTGTTTGCACAGTGCCCTGAATATGGAATCATTTTCCTTTTGGAAAGAATAAAAGGATTAGAATGGCTTTATCCCAAGTTGCTCTGAATGTCTTTTATTTATTTAATGGGAGAAAAATCCTCTGTTGCCCCAAACGCAGGCCACACACTCGAGCGTTACGGCTGCTCGGGGACATCTCCATCAGAGGGGATGTGAACACATCCACATATGTCCATCCATCTGCAGCCACGCTCCAGATGGGATCTGGGGGTCCTGCTGCATGGCAATGAGCGTGCAGAGGCTGGAGCCACGCCGTGTGTGCTGCAGGGTTTGGGTGTCAGCGCTGCCAGGGGCTGCAGAGGGATGAGCATCCCTCAGGTTCCAGCTGCCTGCAGCAGCACTGTGAGCTGTGGTGGCACTGGGAGGGCAGAGCTCTGCGACTGGATACTCTCTGAAGGGGTTTGTGCTCAGTGAATCCAGGGCAAATGGAACCTGGGCTAGGATTTCATGAAGAAGGGACCCAGTGGATACAGTATTGCAGAGGCTATTGCCATCTCTTCTTTATGTTTGTCCCATTCGGTGCCTCTTTGTGCTACCATATTATTAAGCATATATTTCATGTTAAATGGTTCTACAAGCGTGCAAAAAGCCATTTCAGTGGAAAGTGAAGGAACATACTCAGCCCTAAGTGCAAGGCAGAGGCTGCCGTCACACAAACTTCCTCTGAAGGAGTTGGAGATAACTGGCTGGAGTTCCTCCTGCCTTTCTATAAGGAGAGCTCCCTGCTCTCCTGTAAGACCTGTTATGGGCCACCTGCAAGAGCTGGGAGAGAAAATTCTGTCCCTGGGTTTGAAGGGAGCATCAGAGGCCACCTAGGACGTGTTCTCAGCCACAGATGTCCATCCTGGCTTAAAAACAGCTGCTGGCAGAGACATTGCATCTCCCAGGCAATCTCTTCTCCTGCTAAACCCTCCAGACTACTGGAAAGATCTCCCTAATATCTGCCACAAAGCATCTCTTAATGCATCACCCATCTCATCCTTTCCATGCCTACTGCTGCTTCATCTGCAGCCCAAATCAGGGCCACCCTAAACATGCAGGAAAGGAACTGGAGAGCAACACAAAGCTTACTTGGCTCCATGTGCCTGCCTTGCCTAGAGAGATCATTCTGTGCTTGGCCTGAGGTGGCAGAATTTAGCTGGAAGTCAAACTCCTTTTGTTTATTTAATGCCTGGATGTCTGAGTGATGCTTCTTGGGTTTTGAACCTTCTTGCTGTCTGTGCTGGGTCACAGAAATGTCTGTGGCACCAGTGCTGTTCATATCAAAGGAGTAGCTCCAGTATTCTGGGTGCAGCAGCCTCGTGATAGCTTTGGATTTGGATGTGGTAGGGGAATGGAAAGCAGCCACTGCAAAGCACATGAGTCTGTCCCACCATTATCTCAAGAGATTCTCAGCATTTCATTCACTTTCTCTCCTTGGTGTTTTTACTTTAGTGCACGAGAATATTCTGAAGTATCTTGCCTGGTCAATGGGAGAATCCCAAGTTTTCTTTCTTTCTTTCTTTCTTTCTTTCTTTCTTTTTTTTTTTTTTCTTTTTATTTTTTCTTTTTTCTTTTCTCTTGCGAGTTTTTCTCAAGCTTAACTCTCCTAAATAATGACTAGGGAGGGAGACAGTGGACCAGAACAGACATGAAGGAGTTTGGACAACTGTCCTAAATTAGAGGACAGGTTTGCTTTGGAAATCCTATATGCATCACACTCTGTTACAGAAAGTTGGCCTTAACAGCAAATCTCTTGCAGCAGGGTGTCACTTCACTTCCACAGATTACTTGAAATGCTTTATTAATTCAATGACCTTGTGGGCTCTCAGAAAAAGCCATTTCTCAGTGTTTTGGGGAAAGAGAACTTCTCTGAGCTAAAGGGACTGTTTTGTTGCTCAGATTTATTGCTTGGCTGACTTAATTCACCATTCAAACACGATGATTTTTAGCTGCTGGGCAGTGGGCCTTGCAATGTTGAAACTAATTAACTGCTAGAACTCTTCTGAGCAAGGCTGTTTTCTTACTGGGTTTTGGGGCTCTTTTTTAATCCACAGGAATAAAGCAAACACAATCCTTGGAACACAGGGTTGCATGGATGTGGTATCAGCACAGACACAGCCCCGTGCTGGATGACTCTGTGTCACAAAGGAAGAAAGGCTGCCAGCTGTCCCTGCTGCCAGCTGTCCCCACTGCCAGCGTGACAGCACAAAAGGTAAGAGCAGAAAAGAGACAACATCTGAAGGCAGAAGACAGGAGGGGTGCCATAGTCATGACAAAGGGAGAACTCAGAGAATAGCAAGAGAGGTTTCCACTCTACAGCTCTGGGTCCAAAGCCATCAAAGACCTGAGCTGTGGACCTGGCTGGCAGGCCAAGGTCAATGGCTCTGCAGCTGGAGAGTCCTCACACCTCTCTCCCCTTCCTTCATCTCCACCACTGCTGTTGCAGACTCTATTTCTGAAAGCACCTTGAACCTCTCAGCTCAGATAGATCTAAAGAGCTGCAGTTCCTGCTGGCAGGACCTCATCAAAGCCTTGAGAGGGAGGACAAGGAAGGGAAAAAGGGGTTGTTCTTTGTCAGAATGCACCTGGCTGCAGGAAGTTGCCAGCTGTTATCCCATCAGGGACTTCTGCTCATAAAATATTTTCTGGGGAAAGTTTATAACCCCTGCAATATTTCCTGGTGATAAAAAGGCATAAAAAGGTCTAGAAGCTCAAGCAGAGACAAATTCAGTGTCTGTGTGCTCCTTCCTACAGTGTTTTTGCAAAGCACTTCTGCCCTGCTCCTTGCTCTGAGTCCATAGTGCAAGTGAAATATAAAAGACTGCTGCTCACTGAAAGCAGGGAATCCCTCACTGGCTCCCCATCTGTCTTTGTTCCTGACAGTTTGATTACCTTTATCATAATTTTTAAATGCAGAGCTGCAAATACCATTAGTGGTCGTAGAGAATGGAAACTCTCCTGACATGCCTCAACCACAGTGACCTTCCTCCACTGGCAGCAGGGAGCACAGGCCAGCCCCTCTTCCTCCTCTGAGTTTGGGCTGGGAGTGTCAGCTCCAGCAGCCAATTCACCTCTCTCTCATTGTCTTCTTCCCTGCATTTCAATTCCAATGTTCCCAGGATTTCCAGCCTTCTGAAGCCCCACAGTTTAGTTGCTCATTCCTCAAGCAGAGTAGTTTAGAGCAGCACCCCTGGGTGTGTGATCAAGGAAATCTTATGTCACTTGCCCTGAAGAAATGGGAAAGTGCAGAGGATCAGCAGCATGGGGGAGAGGAGACCTGTGGGTGCTGCTGGAGCTCACCTGGCCAGGAGCTCCAAAAGGACCATGAGGTTTTCTGCCTGCTGATTCTATAGGTAAAGCAAAAAGATAGTTAGTAGAGGTTTGTCACAGGGAGATTTTTGAATAAGAGAAAACAGAATTTGGTGGCTTGTGAGAGTCTAAAATAGCACCTGGGGATGTTGTACTCATGAGCTGCCCCATCTCTTAGCCCTTAGAGCATGTTCCAGCATCCCCTGGCTTAGAAAAGTGTCCTTAGATGTGAGGTGAGGGTCTGAAGTGACACAGGGTCCCCAGGCAGGTGCAAAGGAGAGCTGCTATATTCCAAAAACCCATCCTTTTTAAGCAACCAACTTTAAAATCAGCTACATAGTTTTAAATCATAACAAACATAATTCAACCAACCACCACACACCACGATGTGAGCTCACAATGGTTACCTGACTTGTTTTTCTACCTCTACTTCAGCTGAGTCACTTTCCCACAGCCCTTTTCTGCTTAGCCAAAGCAGCAGGCCTGAGCCATGGCTTTACAAGGTTTGTAGGGTTTCTTTGTAGGGTTTTACCTCCATGCAACACTTAGAACAGGACACAGGGTGTGAGGGGACAGTGCTGAGGGCTGAGCATGACCCCTCGGGCAGGGGGACAATGGGATGGACCAATTCTCTTCAGTCCTGACATTTCCCAGTGCACCAGTGAAGCCACCCCTGGAAAGGAGCACACATGGTCCACATGTTCATCCTTTGCCAGCCATTCTTGCTGCTCTCTCCTTTTCCTGTGAGCCCTGTGGTTTTCTTCCCTTCAAACTGTCCTTGGAGTGATGCAGCAGAGTGCCAGCTGTACCTCTGCTGCTGCTCTCATCTCAGCAGCCAAGGCTTTCTTTTGTTTAGCTGAAAGGGAGCCTGGGTCAAGGTTTTTGTGTGCCAAGCAGAATCCAAACACGAGAACAAGCAGGTGAGCTCAGAGCCAGGATCTGGGCTGAGAGTGGCAGGAGGGGCAGCACCATGCCAGGGAGCAGGGAAATGTGGATAACAAAGGGAGAGGCAGGTGGAGATGGGATGGGATGGGATGGGATGGGATGGGATGGGATGGGATGCGATGCGATGCGATGCGATGCGATGGGATGGGCTTTAAGGTCCTTTCCAACCCAAACTATTCTGGGATTCTGGGATTCTCAGGCATTGGGATTGCTGGGTGTCTGTGGAGGAGGCAGATCAGTGATCCTGTGGGTCTCTGGTGGAATCCAAAATGCAGGAAATTTTCAGAACTTTGGGCCTGGAAGCCAAAGCTCAGAATTAAACAGAGGATTTGATCTGGGACC
>WBNO01012002.1:640506-661081 GCA_013400575.1 Peucedramus taeniatus
GAGGAGAGGAGAGGAGAGGAGAGGAGAGGAGAGGAGAGGAGAGGAGCCCAAAATCACTGTGTCTGGGCCAGACCAAGGGTCTCTTCAACCCAACATCCCAGTGCTGATGCTGGAAGAGTGGATGTAGTGGAGAGACCAGACAGTCTGGAGGGACATTTTCCTGGCATCCTCCCATCTGGGTCTCAGAGCTTGTCTTGATGCTTAATAGCTCTTGATTGTTTTTTTTTTTCTTCCTAGAATTTGTCTAATCACTTTCTGAAGCTTTGTAAAGTTTTGGCATGTCCAGTATCATCTTGTAATTAGTCTCCAGCTGAAGGACACGTTGTGGGTGGAGGTTTGTGTGCTTTCAAAGGCTCAGTCTGTGGCACTGGGATCTGAGTCACGTCTGAGGGTGGGAAACACAAACACAGAGACCTGGAGTTTACTCCTCATCACACCAAGTGCCCCAGTGGGAAAAGTCTCTGAGGTCCGAGACTCTGTCCAGACTTGAGAGGAATGAAACCAACACCAGCTGTGTTGTCAGAATTTGTCCTAAGCTCTCTGCTGTCTCCCTAAAAGAAGATGAAAACAAGCCACCAGGATGAACCACAGTTGCTGTTTAACTGCTTTAGAGCAGGGAAAAACCCAAACCCCAGAGTTTAACAAATATGCCCTTTGCACTGGGGTGAGCTGTGCCTCTGGCTCCTTCAAAGGGAAGCCCATCCAGAGCTCTGCTGGGAAGGGCAGTCTGTAAGGGCAAGAGCTGCAATAGGGAAATGTCACCAGCCCCTAATGACAGCCCCTCTATGGCCCCTCAGTATTTCAGCAACAGCTCAGGCTGCTCTTCCCCAGCCCATGGCACCAGGCTGGGCTGTGCTTGGCTTGCCCAGCTCTGCTGGCACGGTGGCTCCCAGCCAGTGCTCCCTGCAGCAGCAGCTCCAGCAGGACATGCACAAAATAAATCCCATTAAGCTGCAAACTGCATGGAATAAAGAAAATCAGCTGCAGCAATGAGTGGGAACTTTCCCTGCTGGAGGCTGGGGACAGGGTGCAATGGGGCCCCCAAAGTGCCCAGCAAGGACACGGCTCTAGACCGAGCTAATGGCACGTGTGTGGCTGAAGGACTTCAGCATTGTGGTTAATTGTGATGAGCAATAAAATTCCAGCTGGGGATGAAGGTCCCAGTGCCTGCCAATTAGTCCTGGCATCCTGAAGACAGGCTGTAATGGGATTATTGAACCAGCCCTATTATGCACTAAAGTGTTCGGGGAAGCTCGCCACGGTGCCTGGAGAGTGCTGGGAGCAGCGTGCACAGAGCTCCTGCTGGGAAGGGAGGGAACCAGGCACCCACACCCCCTCCCCATCAAAGACAAGCACTTCTCTTACTCCCTGGCTGAAACATTCATCATGCCAAAGGGGTTTGAGTCAGTGAATCTGGGCAGTGACCAAGATTTTGCTGTTTAAAATAAAATTGATTTGTTTTCTCTCTTGAACTACAAACCCAAAGAAGCTGCATCAGACCCCAGCTGAGAGCACTTAAGAGGCAGGGCTGGTGCAAGGAGCTGTTTGCTTGGTCATGTGGCTGTAATGGCAGGTATTTGTGATCTGGAGCTTTTTCTTTGGCAGTCCTGATGAGATTTCATGTTTATAACATTATGGCTCAGGGTGTGAGGATGGGCTCAGCCTGCCAAAGGAGCCACTTGCTGTCTCCAGCTCACAGAAGACATCTGGAGATGGTGGGCTCACCATGGCAGATGATGCAGGAAGTTTCCTGCAGCCTCCTCATCTCAGCAGCTGCTGAAAACACAGGACCCTGCTGCAAATGGAGAGATCTGTCTTTGATGCAGAAGAGACCAGAAGTACTGCTTAGGTGACAGCAACACTGGCAAACCCAGGGCATGGAGAGGTGCAGATGTGTCTGCTGTGAGTTCTGCCTCCCCCAGTGCCTCCCAGGCAAAGGCAGGGACCACATCTGGGTGTGTGCCAGTACCACAGCCCACACTGTGCCATCCTCCACCCTCCTGGAGCTCTGAGGCCACTCATCACCCCAGAGAGCCCCTGGCCTGATCTGGAGCTGAAGTCTCTGAATTCCCACAGCCCCTGTCCCCTCAGTGCCATCAGTCACTGCTTTGGGGTGACAGGCTGAAATGTGGTTTCATTTTGCATGCTTGGCCAAAGAGCTGAACCAATTCTGCACTGAGAGAGGTCATCTCCTGATCAGGGCTCACTCAGAAACAGCTCCTTCTCTGCAGCAAGGGCCTGGCTGTCAAAGGGCTCTTCCACCTCCTCAGTGGAGGGATCCAGGAGCTTTCTGCTCCAGCTCCAGCCCCTCAGCAGTGCTGCTCCTGCAGGACTTGGGGACAGGAGCCCAGGCAAGCCAGGGATGTGCCTGTCCTGGGCAGGACCACCACCATGGCAGCAGATTCCAGAATTGAATCAGAAAACATTTATCAGGCAATTACGGGTCAGAGAAAGTGGAAAATTAGTGTGGTGGGAGAGGATGGGTTCTGGGTTGTGTCTGCAGGAAGAATTAGCAGGACATAGTTTACAGAGATGAAAAGCCTTTTGATTATTAGAGCAATATTTAGTGGTTGCAGGAGAGGAATTGCTGCTGCTTTCCCCCTGCTAAAGACAGAGCCAGGACTCCTTCAGCCAACCCAGTGCAGAGCAGCCACCACAGCTGAGACTGTGCAACACCCAGGGAAAAGTTAGGAAAGGTCCTGCTGCCACATCAAGGCTGCTCTGCCCACGCTGAGCTGCAGCCAGACACTCCTTAAAGAGCTTCAACAGGGTCTCATTTCATCTCCAGTCCAGAAGGAGCTCTGCTTTTCTGCCTGGAAGCCTAGGCATGAGGTGCCTTGAGGATGGGATTTATTTCACCTTTTTCATCCTGGACAGATCCCCAGGCTCCTGGGAAGGTCTGTATGAGCTGTTTGACTCCAGCCAGCCCAGCCAAGATGGTTTGCACATCTCTGAGCCCAGACAGATGCAGGGAGTGCCCTGGGAGCTGCCTGTGACCCACGACTTCCTCTGCTGTCCCCACGAGGCCAAGCAGCAGTGACAGCCCACAGCCACACTCCAAACTGACTCTGAATCCATCATTTCCAGTGCATTAATTCCTACTCATTATTGATCACCTTGTAACACACTGGGACTGTGCTGTGCTCCACCAGCCCTGAGTTATGGACCCATCAATGTCTGGCTGCAGCAAAGGAGAGGAGAGGAGAGGAGAGGAGAGGAGAGGAGAGGAGAGGAGTGGAGAGGAGAGGAGAGGAGAGGAAAAAGCTGGTCAGGTTGCAATCCTAACACATCCATTGACAGTACATACCTGCTCCTAATAGCACATAACATGCTCAACACAGCTGATCACTCCAGTGGATTCATAGGTGGAACACAGCCCTTTGTTCATGCACTCCCAAGGTATCTGGGAGCCAGAGAGGAGAAATCCAGGGCATATCAGTTGTTCATGTTTGTGAAGATTTTAGGGTTAGCAACCAGGATTTATCCTGAGTCACAGGTGCCCTGCAGGGCCCCCTCAATACTCTCAGCTGCCCTCAGGCAGCAAGGGGACAGGGGAAGGCTCAGTGCTGGAGAAACAGTGCTTTGATTTCTTAAAAATTAGATGCTCAAGGGCTCGGCTCTCACTCGGGACTCAGGTACAAGAGCCACACAGCAGGGGTAGAAAACACTTCTGCATGCACCAGGGAGCAAAGGGATGCCAAACACAGACAAGGACAGCAAGGACAGCCAGTGAGATGTGGGGCTTGAGGAGAGCTGCCCAGAAAATACTGTGAGCTGCAATGTGGAGTGCAATGGGGTTTCCATTGGTTGGAAAAGGGTTTCCTTCTGTCAGAGGAGCTGATGTGCCTCCAGATGACCTGCCTGAGACATGAGAGAGAATGAGGGGCTGGCTCTGCTCCCTTTGGGACAATCACCCCTGTAATGCTGCTCCTGGCAGAGCTCTGTGGCTGTTCCATCACCAGGCAAAACTGCTCTTGCCTCGAGCAGCTGCTCAGCTCTGGACCCTGAACAAATACTCCAAGAAAGCAGAAATCTCTGTTGTGGGACACTGTGCAGATCGAGGGCTGCACGCACAGCTTCCTGTAGGTAATATTAATAATTTTTGCTGTGAGTAATTTTCATGAGCTGCAGGCTCAGAAATGCCAGTCTCTTGCCTCTGTCAGAAAGCAGAGCAGCTCTGCATTAAAACCCAGCTCACACCATTTATCTTAAACCACCTGAACTCCTTGTTCTAGTGCAGTGTCTGCCAGCATCCATCCACCCTGGGAGGAGTTACACAGCATTCCTCTGCTCAGAGCCCTGGTCCCTCAGGGCCTGGGGGGTTTAGATCATAATTCCTCAATAAGACACAAGCTGTTGGAAAAAAAAAAGAGTGAACACACCACAAAAATGACAGGGAGCCTGCAAGCACATATGGAGAAAAGGCAAAGCAGGTTCTGGTTTCCCACCCCTGCTCTCTTGAGTGTCATGTTAAATTCCCAAACCAATTCAGACGAAGCCATCCAAAGCCCAGATGTTTTGCAGATGTTCAGTGGGAATTGTTCTTGTCTCCATGCTCCCATCACAACATTTTCATCTTTAGAGGCTCTTAATTAGCCACTTCATCTTATGCCAAACCCTCTTTGGTTTCACAGCCTGCATGTTGGGATGGGGCCACCCTGGGTGCAGAATCCCAGCAGCCCTGTTCCCACAGGACCATTCCAGTTCCCCCTCTAACCTCTGTGGAAACACACAGCAGCACATCCCCCCAGCACCCCAATATGTTGTCCAAGTCATTTATTTGTAAGGGACTTAACAGCAGACTTAAAACTTTCCTTTTTGACTCTGTAACTCCAAAGCATCGATGCTACAAACAAATGGCAAAACCTCAAACCTGGGCCAGGCTGCTCCCCAGGGCTGAGGTGCTGCTCCCCCAAAAGAGCATGGGGCACCTGCAGAGCTCTGGAGGGCTCAGGAGGGCTTGCACAGCCTCTCCCAGCCCATGCAAGAGAGGGGATGGTGATGTCCCTTTCCCACCAGCATCCAGCCAAGGAAGGAAAGTGCAGGGATGAGCAGGACCTGAAGCATCACAGGGCTCCTAAGTGACTCAGAGGAGGAGCAGCCAAACAGAGCTTCCTTTATTGATTTATTTATAGAGAATGAGATATTAATGCAAGACCTGTTGTTTGAACAGGTTTCTCCTCGCTGTGCTGGGAGAGGAGCCCTGCAGTGAGGGGGGTGTGTGGGGAGGCGTGTGTGGAGTGCTAATCCCTGCCCGGTCCCCTGTCCCCTCCTCACTCCATCTGTTCCTTCAGATGATTCACTGCCACTTCTCAACTTCTTATTCCCCTTTCTCCACCCTGAGCAGGGAGTAGCTGGCAATTAAAATATTAGCAGGGGGGAAATGCTTCATAATGCATATGATTATTTCTTTGTCCGAGGAATTTTAATTAGCTGAGCACATGGAAGACCAGGTTTGGCCACTCAGACCCCACAGCCTGATGCTGAAACCTCACTGGCTTCTCCTCCTGCCCACAACGTGCCTGGATGCTCTGTTATTGCTGGGTCAGAGCTTGTGCCTCCAGATTTTCCTGCAGCTTTATTATTATTTTTATGTCTTGAGTTTTACAATACACAGGCTTTACAGCAGGGTACTTTTTGTGATGGTTTTCTACCTTGGCTTTGTTTTTTTTTGCTCAGGAGCATAACAAGGTGATGGGATTTATGGGCAGCTCTGGGTTTCTGTTACAGCTTTTCCTAGCAAGATCATCACTTTTGCCACTATCCTTGCTGGTCTTTTTCTCTGGCTTTGGTTGTCCCCAGGAGTCACAGCCCACATTAGTTTCCAGCTGTTGTTCAAGCAACCCAAGCAAGGATCACACAGCAGCTATTGTAACTAAATAAAAGTTTCAAGAGCAGCAGGGTTTTAAAAGTCTTCTGAGCTATTTCTGCTGTCATCTGTTAACACCAGTTTGAGCAAAGCCCTGCTTACTGGGGACAATGGCAAAAAGCATCCTTGGCTGAAGGGCTAAGGACTAATGCAGCAGTCCTGGATAACCAGCTGGGGACTGAGAAAGCAGCCAAGAGCTGCACAAAGCCAGAAGCTATAAATTAGAGGGGGGAAAAAAACCATAAAAAGGACCTGGGTATTATTTCTTAATGATGCCAAACCCAGGATTCAGGTGGGGAAGGTGTGAGGCAGCTCCAGCATGTGCCCAGGCTGCTCCAGGAGGAGCTGCCTCGTGACAGAGGAAGCAAAGGCTCCACCCAGATGTGAATTTGGGTCTGTGATTTTGGGGGCAGCAGCCATGAAGGCTGAGGGATCCCCAGAGGCCACCAGGGATGAATCTTCCTGCAGTTTTCTTATGAAGGGAAGCAAAGAGCATCCTTCAGCTGAGAGCATGGTGAGAATTTGGGAGGTCCCTGCCAGCAGCCTCTGCAGGCTGAGTCTGGATCCAGCCCCGTCTCAGAAACAGAAAAGGAGTCTCAAAACAGCCTCATCTGCATTTTAGTGGAACTGGAACTGGGCTAATGAGATTCACCCACCAGCCTGCCCCCCCCAGCCACAGCAGGAGGAAGAAGACCCATCAAAAATCTTTACCCCCTCGATTTTGTGGAGTTATCACTTGAGTTTTGTGGTTTTATTTAGCTGGAGTCCCAGACTGGGCACCAAAGGACAAAGGGATGCTGGTACTGCAGCCTTGCTCCTTCAGCCCCTCTCCAGGAAGGACAAGGGCCACAGCTCCCTTTCCACACCCTCACTTCTGACAGCTTGCAGACATGAGAACATTTCAGTTCTTTTGCTTACACTTTGCAAATATTGCTCCACGTGTTTGACCAAATTCTGTATTTTTACTCCTCAAGGGAAAAATCCCAGTTGCAATGTGCTCTGTGACAGAGCTGAGGCAGGTGCAGAGTCCCTTACAAGGGTGCATTTCCTAGAGTTGTTTTTTATTTTAGCAAGTACAAGATCATTATTTTGCAAGTTCCTCCCTGGAAAAGACCTGGGAGGAGTGCCTGGGGGTTTTACAGGAGTGGCACAGGCACTTGGCAGGCAGGGCTGACCCTGCATGGGCTGGGGCAACTTTGCTCAACCTCCTCGTGGGCTTCCCCAAGCTCTGCTCCCTCCAGTGCCACTTCTCTCATCAACACCTCCCTCCTTACCATTAAAAAATAATAAAATGAAATGAAATGAAATGAAATGAAATGAAATGAAATGAAATGAAATGAAATAAAATAAAATAAAATAAAATAAAATAAACCTAAAGAAAGGAGGAGTTTTTTAGATGATCCAAGTGCAGAGGCATGGAAAGCCTTTCCCACAGCAGGAGCTCTCCTCCTCACAGCAGCCAGGGCATGGCAGGGCTGAGCCTGCCCTCTGGCAGGATGAGGAATTGTTTAGTGGGCAGTGTAAATACCTCAGCAGTGTTATCTCCCGTGGTTAATGCCCTGTCCATTCCCTGCTAATTCCCAGGGGTCCTGTGCAGAAGCAGGCTGCTAGAAGCCTCTGCAGGGACACAGCCCTGAGTGGGCTGGACACAGCCCCTAAGCCAGGGAAAAGGGCTCAGTTTGCAGCAGAGAAGGTTGAGGGGAGATGCTGGGATGTTAATGCCAGCTCCAAGGGCAGGGGAAATGGCAGGGATTAAAAACAGGGGAGGAAATATTGATCAGCACTGGCATTGAGAGAGCTGGCCCTGCCCCAGAGCTGAGGGGTGATCTCTGGTAGTCCCTCCCTGTGGAAAATAAAAATAGTGACACCCACCTGAGATTCATGGGCAGCACATCACCTACACCAGACAGGACTCACCACACACTGTAAGGTCTCCCTCCCCAGAGCTGCAACCAGCCAGGCCAGCAAGACATTATTCCACTACATTTGGGAGCAAGATGAGAAACCTTGTATGGTTTCCCTGCAAGGGACAAAGAAAATAGAGCTGTTTTTTTTCTGGCAGAGCCACAATAAATGCCAGAGGAGGAGGGGGCCAGCCTTTGCAGGCACTGGGCAGTGTGAGATGGAGCAAGGGATGCTGATGGAGCATGGCTGAGGCCATCTCCTCCCCATGCCAGGTGTCTGCAGGACACAGCTGCTGCAGGACCAAAGCCAAGCTGGGCTGGTGCAGTGCAACTCAAAAATTATATCAGGAAAATGACACCTCCAGCTTCAGCAGAGACCTGAAGGGAAATCTCCAAGGGGTGCTTGCTACCAGCAATAAAATAGAAGAGGGCAAGGATGTGGGACAGAAGCAGAGCTGTAGGTGCTCTGTAACTTCCACTTGGTATTCACCTGCTTCAAACCAACTTCCACTTGGCATTCTTCTTTCCCAAACTGGTGGAGGACTCAGTCTGGGCTGGGCATCTCTGTCTTTCACCCCACAGGAGAGTCAGAGCAGCCCCAGGAGGAGCAGTGCCTGTCCTCAGCAGCTTGTGGTCAAAATTATAATTAACAAAAAGAGGCAGAAAGCAATCGAAGCTCAGGTGAGTGAGGTGAATTTCATATCAGATAGGAATTTCCCATGGTTACAGTTTGCTGGCTCTAATGCCACTCTCATAAAAATGAACATTTTTTCCTTGGGAATATTTCAAGATTGATGAAAAAATATGAGTTTCCTCTGGGAGAAAGAGTGGGAGAGCCAGAGACATTCGCCTAGTCCCACTTCTGCCTTCAGGGAGAAAACAAAATTAATGGGCACCGGTTGAGCAGTCACATGTTGAGCTGAGAAACCCCACTGAGCTCTCCTAAAGCTGTGCTGAATATCTCCTCCCATGGAAAAAAAAAAAAAAATCTGATATTGCATTTCACCCCAATTCAGGTACAAAAATCACTTCAAAATCACATTTTTGAGAATTGGGTGGGGTTTCATTTCCCAGCTGGCAGCAGATGCCTTCTGTCAGCAAGACCTCTGCTCCCTGCACCATGCCCTGCCAGCCTGCCCCAGTGTCACCAGTTTGATTAGCTGCTGTTCCCAGTGCCTCTGGCTCAGCTTACCTTCATGTGAGCAAACCCTGCTGTGCTCCACAAGCTGGACTCCTGCTTGCAGCAGGGAGAAATCAGTGCCTTTGTCTCTGCTTTTTTCCCGAGCCTGGCAGAAATTAAAGCTCAGAAACAGGGCCCAGTTGGATTCATATGCTTGGTCACTCAATCCTGTCTTTTATCTAAGGAGGAAAAGAGATAAAAAAGGGACCCCAAGGAAATGAAGCCTCCACTGAACCTTGATGTGCAGCTTTCCAGGTTGCTGGTGAGTGCCTGGGAATGGGATTAATCCCCCTCAGAGGGACTCATGGAGGGAAGAGCACCCTCAGCAGATGCAGGAGGGAACCAGGAGGGCCACATGGAAGGCTGGCAGGCAAAACTGGGCTTCAGGCTCAAAAAGAGCAGGGTGTAATAAGGAGATAATGGGAGAAGTGATGTTAAGAAGGAGAGGTGCCTGTTCTTCATCCTCTGCTGGCCAAGGCAGGATGGACTGAAGCACAGCAAGAAGATTGGGGGTTGGACATCAGGAAACCCTTCCAGGACAGCAGTGCTTTTTGGGGCAGGCTGGCTGGGGAGAGGCAGACACTGTCCCTGTGGGCAGCAGACCAGCTGCACTCTCTGTCTCTGGGCAGAGCAGAGGGAGCTGATCCTGTCTGGACACAGCTCTGGACCAGACAAATTGCTGAGGCTTCAATGGCTCCATTTTGCACTGGGCCAGCCCAGTCAAATGGCTGGCCATTTCCAGTCACTTTTTGTCACTTTGCCACTTGATTTCCAGTCACTTTTTGTCACTTTGCCACTTGATTTCCCAAATAGCAGCAGCCCCCACCCATGGCTGGGGTACCCAGCTGGGCTGGGCACCCTGAAGGGAGCTGGATTTACTGAGCTGCAAGACAAAGCTGGGCATCCCTGGCTGAGCCAAGGGCTGGCAGTGTGCATGGCAGGGGGACAAGGACAACTGCCTGCACATTTTTCATGGGCTCAAAAGCTGAGGGGATCAGAAAAATACCTCAGAAAGGTTTGCTGAAGTGGGATTTCTGTTGCTTGTCTCCATGAACTGGATCAGGAATCTCAACTGCTATCTCAGAGCACTAAAGTGATCTCTTTCCCTTTGGATACATGACCAGAGACTTCTCCAAAAAGATAGAAGACAGGTGATATTCTTTTTCCAAAGGAGAAGTGCAGCACAAATGGGCTAGACTGCCTCTACCAGACTGACCTGCATCTCCCTGCCTGCCCCAGCTGTGTCCTGCTCCCTCCCCAGGGCTCAGCCAGCAGCCAAACCTGCCCCAAGGAGAGCAAACCCCCCTCCCCATGGCACTGAGCAGCAGTGACCTCAGGGACAGGGTTTCATCTCACTCTCAGGGTAGAGGAGGGCAGTGGGAGGGATGTGCAGGAGGGGGTAACCCTGCTGCTATGGAGTTTACCAGCTTTTTATGGTGTCTGATTTTTGTCATCTGCAAAGCTATCTGCTGAAAACGTCAAATTAGTGCTGTTAGTCCACTGCACAGCTCTTATCTGTGTCTCTCAGGATGGAAGACACTTCAAGATGATTATTGTTCCCCACTGCTCCTGAAATGAAATTGGCCCTCCCAGAGTGCTAAAAGGGAGCCGAGAAATTGTTTGCCTGAATTTGCATGAAAAGCCCTGGAGATGTAATGAAAGCGGGTGACGAGCCCAGTGTCACCTTCTGCCAGCTGAATGACAGAGGGAAATTTCCTTTGTGTTTCTGCTTCACTTCAGGGCCTTGATTCCCTCTCCTGCCCTCTCCCCTGGCCTGTCCCCGAGCCCCTGAGCCCCAGGACTGACATGGGGCTGCCTGTTTTGGGGCCTTGGGGATATTCTGCCACCTCAGGGAGTCTTGTCTGTCCTGCACGGAGATCTGGACCCCATTCCCAGCACAACAACAGTGTCCATGTGGCCAGGGCACAGCTCTCCCACCTCCACCCAGGCACAAAGTGGGTCCCCCCTGTTCTGGAACATCCCATCCTGCTGTAGCTTTTCCCCACTTCAGGAAATCCTGCACACTGCAAAGAGGTGCAGTGACACAACTTCAAGTCCCAGCCATTGCAGCTTGACATTTTCCTTTTGAGCCACCTATTTGGCTGTGAGTAAACCAAGTAACATGGTCCCTCAGGACAGACTGTGTGCTTCCAGAGCTCCTCCTGATTGCCACGGGACCATCAACCCAAACCTGCTACACCCTGGATGGGGCAGGAGGGTAAAGATGGGGTAAAAACCCCCCAGCATCAAGGGAGGCAGTGCTGGGGAGGAGGACAGCATTTCAGCAGCCAGCTCCTGCAGTGCCCAGATGGGGCTCCAGATCCAAGGCTGGCCCAAGAGAGCTCACACATTTGTGTGTGTGCTTGCCCAGGCTGGGCAGACAGCTGGCTCAGGGAGAGCTGCAGCCAGCTTCCAGCAGGGAATTTGCTCACAAGTCACAGTTTGTGAAATTGCTAATTCCCACCAGCCTTGTGGTGTCTGCTGCCTTCTCCCTCCAGGGTTGGTTGTTCCTTGCCTTGTGGCTTCCCTTTGTGCCAGGAGCACCTTCTGAGATTTCATACTCCAGGAGGGGGCCTGGAAATAATGATGCAAACAGGCAGGAAAGCTCAGAAACCCAAAGGAGAATACTGAGATCACAGAAAATGTGAATAAATGTAGAAAGCCATGGTGTGTTCAGTTTGGGTTTGCTTTGTCAGGGCAGTGCTGAGCCATCTCCACCCTGAGGATTGTGGAACTGCTTGCTGAGAATCCAGCTTGATCTGCTCCTCTGTTCCTCTTCATCCCACATGGCTTTTCCCTCTTGTGCCTCCATCCAAAGGGCTGCTCCAGCACCAGTACAAACATCTGCATGGGTGGAAATGCCTGGAGGTTCAGGGAAGAACTGAGCTGCAGAGACCTTAATCCACTTTGTTTCTCATCTAATCCATACACAAGGAAACGTCCTGGAGGCAGGACCAGCTTAGCTGGGACCTCCTCCTGAGTTTTCTTCCCCTCCCATCAGCAGGGGAAGGCAGACACAAACCCCTGCTCAGCAGATGGGTGGAAACAGCTGTTTCAGAGATGGAGAGTCCAGCAGTGAACCCCAAATCTGGTCCCAGGGCCTCGCTGGGACAGTCACAGAGGATCTGAGACAGGGCTGCCACCACGGGCACCGAGTGGGACATCACCATATCCATTACTGTCCCACCAGTACCATTACCTGGCACCACCAGCAGCACCATCCCCTTCCCAGGGGACATCTCCCAGCTGGAACTGCAGCAGGCACCGAGTCCCACGGGCTGTTTCCTCCAGGGCTCTGCCTGCTCTGACTCCCTACAGCAGATGCTGTTTGTACATCCCTCTGCCCTGGCCTGTGGGGCAGCTCACACAGAGGGAGCAGCCACGCTCGAGTGTGCTCAGCTGCTGCCTGCAGAAGCAGCACTCACACATTTTCCCTCTTCCCCATCCTCCCACCTCCAGCAGTGGGAGTTTTCTCGCTGCTTCACCTCCCACAGCCAAGCGAAGGTGGATGTTGTGTAACAGGAGTCCTCGGGGAGGGAAACTGAGTCACAGCAGGGCGGGCTGGGTGACCAGGGAGGGCAGGGAGGGAGTCCTGGGGATCCGTGGCCAGAGGAGCCCTCCTGGAATGGGGGCTCAGGCACGGCAGGAGCATCCCTGCAGCAGAACTCGTTGCCATGGAGGGGAATAAACGTGCCCGGGGCGAGGCAGGAGGATCTGTAAACAGCCCTGGGAAGGCTCCTGAGCTCAGGCTGGCTGAGAGGGGGAAAAAAATCGGATGGAAAAATACACAGCTGGGAATTAGGAGGGATTTTTCAGAGTCAACAAGGATGGTTACAGGGTCAGAGAAGGAAGCTTGTGGGTCAGTGGGGAAATGAAAGCAGTGATTACAATGGGAAAATGTACATATGTATATATGGCCAAGGAAAGCCATGTTATGGAAGATATGAGATGTTAAGAATTCAAAAAACCAATGAAAATACCAGGGAAAAAGCATACCCAGAAGGGCTAAGGGCAATAAGAACAGAGTTTTTTAAATTGTATTTGTATTGTTACAGACAAATGCTTAATAGAGATGGCAAAATTGCTAATGATACATAACAGGCAGAAACAGGCAGCAAATATTTCTGTTTGGTATTTGGAAATGAGCAGGCAGCTATATTTGTCTCACGTCAAGCTGCTGAAGCACTTTCTAGTTCATTAATTATGTGGCCTTATTAAATATCATCTGCCAGGAATAAACACTGCAGAAGTGCTAGGCCAGGGTGCTCAGCTCCATGGCCTGCCTGAGCCAGATCCTGGAGTGAAGCCCAGAGCCAGGGATGCTGCAGGAGGGAAAGGTGAGTTGGCTCCTGGAGAGAAAACAGGGGATGACCCAGATCGGTGCTGCCTTCTCAGCCTGGCTTTAATCCTACCCAGAGCAAAAGACAAGCTGATGTAAGATTCAATTAATAAAGAATTAAAGGATAGTAATCTAATTAATGCCAGTCCACATGGTTTATGGAAAACAATGTCTTGTCAAACAAAGCTGGCTCGTTCTGTGGTGGGTGATGCTGGGTGAGCAGGGGTGGCTGCAATGCTGCACCAACCAGCAATGCCTGGGCTCTGGCTCTGAACTGGAGGGTGCCTGTCCCCCAAAACTGAGGCTGGCAGACTGTCAGCAAAGTGTGTGCAGGTGTGGTGAAATGTGGGGCTCACAGCATTGCAGGGACTCTCCCCTGCACAGGCTCAGCCCAGCTCCCTGGCAGGCTGGGGCTGTGGTGACAGGCACAGGGACCCTGCTGCCACCCCCTCAGCTCCTAATGGCTGGGGTTTGCCGTGTTCACTGAGGCAGAAGAAGACCTTTAGTGGCTGCCCCTTCCTGCAGGAGGGACTCTGGCTGTCCTCCTTGATGATGTGTGAGGTGAAACAACCTCACCTCAACTCCTGCCCTTTGCACAGTCAGCCCACCAGCTGGTTTCCCCCTTTTTTTCTTTTTCTTTCTTTTTTTTATTTTTTTTTTATTTCATGATTCCCTTGTTGCTTTTGTGCTGATTTCTTTCTTCCCATTTGTTTTAAACAGGGATAGGATTTTGGAGGCAAAATAGACCCACAAGGAAGGGGACAGGCATCTGTGCCATGTCCAATAGTGCCCTGCACATCTGTCACCCCCAGCACAGTGCCAAGGCACACGGGGCTCTGATGGGCACTGGCATCCCCCACATGCCAGGCACAGGGGTTTGTCACTCATATTTCTCCCGTGCTGCACACCACTCTGCTCTCACTCCTGAGGAGGAATTACCCTTAGAAGAAATGCAAAGATGCTCTACAAAGGCAGGTCCCCCACGTCACCTTGAGGTGCAGCACCAGAGGGGCACTGCGGGAGCCGCTTGAAAAATCTCTTTATCAATGGGAAGGAAATGGAGAGAGCAGCTTCTGCTCCAGGCATGCGAGCAGAAAGAAGAGGGAAACACCGTGGATATCCCATCACCCCGGTGCCACGAGCCTGGCTGGCCGCGATCCGCAGCGATGCCACGGCCCTGTGCAGCTGTCCCCTCCCCGGGCACTGTCCCCAGGTGCGGAGCTCTGAGGTTTTATCCGCGCTCCCGGCTCAGCCTCATTGCGATTCCGTGTCCTCGCCGCGTCTCCTGACACTGGATCATTTACAATGCCCAGGAGGCAAATACAATGACTCATTATTATTAGTTAATGAAGCATCCAAGCACTAAACCCACAGTCTGCCGAACGGATAAAGAGCTCGGGTTGAATCCGATTTACCACGCATCTCGCAGGCTCCTCCGGCAGCGATGGAGCTGCAGCCCCCGGGCCCTTCCCAGCCGGGATGAGGGCAGCAGGCAGGGCTGGCAGGGAGCAGGGAGCATCCATCCCCTGAGTCCTTCCCAGCCGGGATTAGGGCAGCAGGAAGGGCTGGCAGGGAGCAGGGAGCATCCATCCCCTGAGCCCTTCCCAGCCAGGATTAGGGCAGCAGGGAGCACCAATCCCCCGGGCCCTTCCCAGCCGGGATAAGAGCAGCAGGAAGGGCTGGCAGGGAGCAGGGAGCATCAATCCCCCGGCCCCTTCCCAGACAGGATTAGGGCAGCAGGAAGGGCTGGCAGGGAGCAGGGAGCATCCATCCCCCGGGCCCTTCCCAGATAGGATGAGACTAGCAGGGAGCATCCATCCCCCAGGCCCTTCCCAGCTGGGATGAGGGCAGCAGGAAGGGCTGGCAGGGAGCAGGGAGCATCCATCCCCTGCCAGAGCACTGCCTGCTGCTCCCAGCGAGCACAGACCACCAGTCAGGCTCTGGTATCCCCCTCCTGCATTGGCAAATCCTCAACACAGAGCTGGCTTCAAAGCCACCAGCCTCAGGGGACCACAGGGGACAAGGGATCGTGCTCTGCATTTCAAGCCTGCACCGAGGGGTCAGGGTGGGGTGAGGGCAGGGGGAGGCACGAAGGACATGGCACGTCCTTGGCTGGCAGCATGGATAATGCAGAATTTCTCAGGCTGCATCTCCCTTCCCAGAAGAATAAATATTTGATAACAAATTACTTTGAAGATAATCCACTTAATCCTTTGCCATGTCTCCAGGTTTCAATATAATTAAAGTGTGATTAATGTTCTAAAGAAAAGCTAAAACCCCATGCCTCTTCTTGCCCCCTCTCCCCAGGCTGCAGGGGATGGGCTCAGCCCATGACAGGGATGATGGGGTCCTACCAAAATCCACACTGGTGGCTAAGGAAAGTCCAAACTGGACCTGCACACATCCTGCATGGCTCAAACCACCAGGCTTGGAGCAAGGACAGGCAAGCCAGATGTGCTGCTGGCACTGGGAAGGGCTGACACAGATGTATCCCTGGGCTGGGAAGGGGCATTTGACCCCATATCAGTTTCCTTCCAATTCTCCAGCAGCTTCTCACTTTCATTAGCCCTTGTCCCCCACTCAGGGCTGCTGATGCCCCTCTGGCATCCCAGTTTAAGGCTGTGGTCTGCAGAGATGGTAGGATGCTCTTCTGCATCTCCCAAGGGCTGATGCAGCTCCAAACCAGGACTTTCAGATCCTCAGCCCCTTAACCCCACCTCCATCGAGGCAAAAATATATGATAGTGGTGTCTTGGCAGGGATACACACGTGACAGAGCAGAGCTGTGTGGGCTGGGGAGCAGCACAAAGGGGAGATGTGTGGGCTGTGCCCTGCTGATGGAGTGGGATCACCTTTCCACTCCTCAAGCACTGAAACCAGGGTTGAGTCAGTTGATTAAAAATAGAGAGTGAGGGGAGGTGTGAAAGCCATGGGAAAAAAAAAAAAAAAGAAAAAGGAAAACAGGAGAAAAATAAAGAAAAGCAAATCAACCTAAGACAATCTGCATTCGCCTCCCCAAAGGTCCTGGAGCTGGGAGGTGGGGGCCTGGCACTTGGGGTATTTCAGAGCTGAGATACCTCCAGGGAGCCATGGTGACATCTCCCTGGTGCTCCCAGATGTGGCAGCACTGTCCCCATGGGGATGGTGGCAGCTCTGACTTGTCACACCTCACAGCACACAGCACAGGATCCAAGGGATGGGTGGGGGGTGCTGGCAGCAGGTGACACCACTGGAGTTGGAGGAGAGGACCCTCCCTCTGCTCTTCACTTCCCAGCACAGCTATCAGGGACTCAGATATTCAGAAACACCATGAGGTGCATCCTTCATTCCCAGCAGTGTCCCTTGTCCTGGAGCTCTTTGCAGCAAACCCAGGCTGGATTTTCTGGATTTTGCTGATCAGTGTTGAATGAAGCTCCCTACAGACCATCACCACAATGTATCTGGGGCAGCACAGACAGAGCTTGTCCCAGCCACATGTGTGTCCCCTACCATCAGAGAGGAGCAGAGGAGAGGAGAGGAGAGGGGCAGCCCTGGCTGCTGACTCTCATATATTCCAGTTCCCTTGTGGCAAAGCAGCTTTCCCAGCCAGCACTGGGAGGATGGATGTTGCTGCATGCAGCTCTGCTCTTGGTCCTGCATGACTGCTGCCACCACCTTGTCATCCCCAGGGGATTTCCCAGTTCTGAGCCAGCTCCTTTCAAGGCTGGGTGCCCTGAGGAGTTCCCAGCTCCAGCACAGGCTGAGGACAGACAGATGAGCAGCCACAGTGGTAGAGCTGAACTGGGCTTCTTGTGGGAGGTGATCCTGCCTGGAGACATTGCAGGATATCAGGGGCAGGAAGCCTTGGTGCCAGCCAGGGGAATGTCACACTTTGCCTGCACCTAACAAGGACATGGATCCTGGCTAAGATTAACACTGTACTTTCACTGCTCTGGTCCTGGCAGGGCTTTCCTTGTTGTGTGCCCTAGGATAGTTGTGTCTTCAGGTCAATCCTGTTAAGAGAAGCTTTGGAGCTCAGGACCATTCATCACAAAGTTAAAAACCCCCTTAGCTCAGGGAGCGTGGGAGAGCAGCACGGGGCTGCGCTTATCAGACAGTTCAGCCTAATCAATGCTGGCTCTAAGGACACTGATAAAGCTCATATTCAGAATATGAGGTTTAGCTATTGAATGTCAATAGCTGGCCAGTGCTTTTAAGCATCAAACACAGCAGGCACCTTGCTGCAAGTCAGGATGCTGCCCTGGAGCTGCTTCTGCAGCCGGCACGCGGGCAGGGACAGGAAAATCTGCTGAAGAGCAGGAGCCAGTTGTTGAAGCCTGCCAAACCGTCAATGGAAAAAGAGTTACACTGCTGAAGGATCAGTTATTCAACAGAGATGGCAGTTTCATTGCTGGGATGAATCACAGAGCTGTGGCAGCCGTGGTGGGGGAACTCTGCCCAGCAGAGGCTGTGCAGCCATCAGGGTCCGTGCTGCTGGAAGCGCTCAGCGTGATGCTGGGCACCAAGAGCAGGGTGAGTTTCCAACAGAATACCAGCAGTTTTTGCATCACAAGCTGCAGGGTTTACATTAAATGATAATGATAATGATAAGGAATAGAACTCAGCACGTTCCAAATTTTTCTCTTGCAGGTGCTCAGCAGAGTGCAGCCTGCAAGGCAAGAGAGCTCTGCTCCGTGTACTTTGCTTTTGCTGTAGCCCGGGGTAGCCCTGAGGAAGAGAAGAAACAATTGCTTTCACAAGCCTTCCTCCCTGCCTCTTTCCTCCTATTTTCCCAATTGAATTCGGACTCCCAAACAAAACTAGGCAAAGGAACTCTCCTGGTGGTCTCTGACCGAGTCTCTGCAGCAAGAAGAGGTATTTTAGGAGCATCCTGCTGGCCTTTCTCTCTCCCCTTACAGGACCTGGACAGCCATAGTGCTAAAGACCAGTGGAAAAAGGGTTGAAATCAGCCTCAAACCAGCACCTCCAAAAACCACTTGGCAGTGCAGGAACCCCAGAGTCCCTTCCCTGGCTGTCCCTCCCCACTGTCCCCTGAGCCCTGGGATGCCCCTGAGGGCTGTGCCCACACTGAGGCACGTAAGGGTTCACCTGGGGCAATGCCAGCAGGCAAGTTTTGTATTTATCTCCCTTGAAAATATGCCCTTAACAGGCAGTTAACATTATGCTTAAGTGACAACGAATTACACATTTCATTTAAGAGCAGGCACAAGGAACAGTGTAATTCCCTATAGACTAATGGTGCATTTCTCCTCACAGACAGTCAATTAAATATTTAATCAGCACAATAGCCAGTTAAGTATTGTATATGGCCATAAATACAACCCAATACATTTCCATGCCACATTAAGCTGAAGCTTGTAGACACTTGTCTCCCCAGCATCAGGCACGACAGCTCGGTCAATGCATCCTTCGAAAGCAGATTCTATTTATTTCCTGTCATATTAAGCAGGCATCATTTCTGTCCTGTCCCAGCCAAGTGTATTAACTCCTCAGCAGCACCATGTGAATAATCTGCATCAAATTGTGGACTAGGGGGAAGATTCCTGCCTTGCTGCTCAGCAGCTGTTTGTGAGGTGACTGCAAATTTATTTGAATAATTTCTCTTTGGGTCACATCCTGGAGCTGCAGCAGTGGCTGGAGGGCCACTGCTCTCTGTGCTCCTCAGATGCTTTAGAAGAGATGAAAGATTCAGCAATTAAAAACACAAGCTAGAAAAAGAAAGGCAAAGAAAAGAATTCTGCTGCTCCTCATTTAATAGAGAGGGCTGAGGTTGGAAAAGCATTAAAATTTAGGTTTGCAGACAGGGCACTGCCAAGAGGAGGGAGGAAGGGAGGGAGGGAAGGAGGGATGGGGGTAATGGAACCCTCCAAGGACACAGCAGAGCACTGGGTGTGGGTTCTTGGTGGCAGTACAGGCTGTGGGCACAGTGTCCCCCATGGGCAAGTGGAGCTGGCCCCAAAGGAGACCAGTGCTGGATCTGGGCATGCAGGGCCATTCCAGGGCTGTGTCCAGAGAGAGAAACATTAATTCCTCTTTCCCACCATCTGGGAGATGTGTTCATTCACCAGTGTCTTCTTTCAGGCTTGATTTCTGCTCTGCTTGCTTTCAGTCCCCACTTCCCAAGCTCTCGTTGGCTCAGTTATAACTGTAAGAATAAATCTATTTACAGTGCCTTGTTGTAAAATGAATCAATAATCCTGAAGCAAGCACAAGGCCAAATCCTCAACATCCTGAAGGGTTTTGTGTCAGCTGCAGCAGGGGCTGCCTCCCACATCCCCCCTGAGTCTCTCAGGTGAGTGCTGTTTGAGAGCACAGGGGTCATTCCTGGGACACAAAGTTAAGCATATGGATTATTGACAGATGATTTTCTTTTCTGGCTTCTGAGCAACTTCAGATACAACTCAAAATCCTCTTTTTAGTTTTGGCAGCCACAGTGATCAGTGCTGATAAAGCAACAAGAGGAATATGAACCCTTGCTGGTGCTTGGAAAAGGGGTCTTTGCTTGAGTTCAAGATTTCAAGGGCACAGCACCTGAATATGGCAGAGCTCCCAAAAATTTGGGACCATGTAACTAGAGTGCTGTACCACAGTAAATCCTACAAAATGCCACTGTAAAAGGCTTTGCAAGAGTTGTGAGCCACCCTTTGGAGAGCTGGAGACTGTGGTAGTGTATAAGGAAAGGTCAGATTATGGGAAGCAGATTTTGGTTCATTTTGCCTGTTTTAGAAGAGTTTCTGGAGAAATCTGTCACATTGCATAAAGGTTTGGGAAAGTAAAGACTGTGTAACCCACTGGAGGCCAATGCACAGACCAGGCTCCCCAGGCTGAGAGGGGTCTCACTTTCCCAGAGAGCTGTGGTGGCCAGCCAGGACTGTGACAAGTGGCTCCATGACCTCCCAGAGCTTCATTCTGACACACAATTCCACCCTCAGCCCAGCTACCAGCAGGCTTTTGCTGACTGCATCATCCTGGCTGAGGCACAGGAAGCTTTAAGCTGTCACCAGGCGACACAAGAAGGACACGGATCAGCTATGGTCAAAGCAAACTGAAAAAACTCTTTATTAAAACATCTGACTCCATATAGATATCATTTTAAAATACCAGTGTCATTGGAGGGTTACAGTGCCACCTCCTCAATGTCACTGGGCAACCCAACAGTCCATCAGGTTGCTCGTTCTCCATAAAGGAATGAAAAACAATAAGTTATTTACATATAAATATATGTATTAATATATATTAATATGTATATGTATATACATATTAATATATAATATATAATATATA
>WBNO01012002.1:661178-673845 GCA_013400575.1 Peucedramus taeniatus
ATTATATATTATATATTATATATTATATATTATATGTTATATGTTATATGTTATATGTTATATGTTATATATTATATATATTAATATGTATATGTATATACATATTAATATATATATTTACTTATAACTTTTCATGCACACAGCATGAAAAAGTTTATGCAAAGAATGCAAACATCAGAAGGCTTAGTAAAACTTGAGAAAATCAGGGTGACATTAAGCCACATGAACACTCTCAGTTCTGTGCCTCTTGCCTCAATCACAGCCTGAATTTCATCAAAGTCAGTCTGAACCTAGGCAGGGGGAGAAATGGAGCTGGAATCTGTCCACAGGTGCCCCCAGCCACCCCCACGGGCTCCCTGCTCATAAATCCCCTTCCACCAGGAAACAACAGGCAAGCACCCTGAGTGCTTTACACTTTTCTGTCTCTGTTGCTCTCAGTTCAACCTCTGCAACAGCTGCCAGGAGCCATAAATCACCAAGCACAGTCCTGGAGCTGGGGATCACTGTCTTGTAAAACAAACATCTTCCAGATTTTGTAGCACCTGACGCTGGTTACAAACTGTTGGTTGTCAAATTCTTCCTCTTCCATTTATTTCCCAGCCCCTCATCTCTGCTGCTCCTTGTCTGCTATATATCTTCTGTTTATTGTTATTTCTTTTCCCCCTTTGTTTTAATAACTCTTTTACTGTGGATTCTTGTAAAAACAGCTGCTTCAGCCAGTAAAAGAAAAAAAAAATAAAAAAGAATATCTGGAAACAGATGCCCTGGCATTGCTTCAACTGTAATCTGTTAGATTTATAATTCCTCTTCAGTTCAATATTGATTCAGAATAAAGCAACTCAAAACACACTGGCAGTTCACATCTTTTTGTAGTCTTCTCCAGTCTTTCTTCTTCTCTGCCACAACATTTCTTTTCTCTTCATCCACATAACTAAAATATGAGGAGGAACAATCCAATCCAAGCTGATGAGATATACCCAGGTGCCTGTAAAGCAGAGGGTTTATGTCTGTGGAAGCTCAGAGGAATGATGTCAGCTCATTTTTTATTGTTTTAATTTCTTTCCTCTTGTCCAGCATGATCTGCCTCCTCCCTTTAGTCACTGCTCTGTGTTTCAGGGACTCTGGGAGTCCCCAGAGCTCACAGGGAGGCAGTGGCAGCCCTGAGCCAGGGCACAGAACCTGCCAGAGGACACAGCTGGGGCCATTCCCCTCGGGCTGAGGGTGCAGGAGCCCAGGGAATGGCACTGAGGTTCCTTGTCTGCCTCTGAGCAGCTCCACAGGCACCAGTGAGCCCCCTGCACCACACTGGAATTTCCCTTCCATAAAATACCTTGGGAGCCCCCCCAGGACAGGAGGAAGATGTTAGCACACATCTCAGGTCTCTGGAAAAAAGCCCATTTAGGATGCAGGTGTTAGATATAAGTGAGCAGATGTCCCTGAAGCTGTAAGTGGCTTGAGAGCCACACCACCCACCCAGCAGCACACAGATTCCTTCTGACTGACCCCACACCCATGAGACTCTACCTAAGTGCTGAGTGGAAGGGGTGTCTGAAGCCTAAAAGAGGAATCTGCTCTTTTGAACATTTTCCCACACTTTAGACAATGCCACCTGCCTCTTACATCTCAGTTTCTCCCAGGAATATTTGCTTTGAATGTTGGGACTATTTATAACTGGCCAAGCCCAGGGTTCCTTCCTCGTTCCTGAGAAAGCTCTGCCAGTCCCACAGGCTGTGTCTTCCCAGTGGAGCTCTCATTTGGCTACTATAAATGTGTTAATTTTTCTTTAGGAGAGGTGGCTTGAGCTCTCATTAGATTGTAAAACCTTTGATGGTCTCCAGTCTCACATCTCACCCAGATATGGTGCCACCCACGTTCTCCAAGCCCAGCAGATCCCTTTGGGTTTCCCCTCAGATTCTCCCCTGTGTTCTCATCTCCTCTGGCTTTTTTTTTTTCCTTTTCCCCCTGAGGAAATGGGCCCAGCTCAAGGGCAGCACACAAAGCTCAGCAGCCACCCTGGTTTGTGCATACCTAAAGCCAGGCTCTAAGAGGCACAAATTTAGGAAATATCAGTCCTATGATAAGGTGAAAAATGCCACTCCTAGCAGAGCCAAACTGCTGCAGGGAATTTGATCTGGGGAAACAACTCCCAGTCCTCCCAGCCCACAGCCAGGCTGCCTCAGCTGGGACAGAAGTTCACTGATTCCCCTGGCTCTGTCACACATCAGCCCAGAGCTGAGAATCCCTCCAGGAATCATTTGCATCCCTGTGCCTGGAATGGCAGAAATGCTTCTAGAAATGTTCCCAGAGGCTCTACATCAGAGAAGAGCTGCTCTCCATGGTGTCTGTCTGCAGACTGGAGTGTCCTGCTCTCCCCAGCACTGAGCCTCGTGGCAGGGTGGGGGATTTCTCCAGCAGACAGGAGGGATGGGAAGGTGTCACTGAAGGGGTATTGGGGACAGACAAAGGTGCTACAGACACTCCATCATCAGAAGGCATGAAAAGGCACTTTATTATTAGAAATCCACAGTTCTTATAGAAACAATGCTGGACTTAAGACCTGATTGGCCTTTAGGAATCTTCTCTCACCCATTGGTCAAGAAGGGACAACTTCTTCTTGTAAACATATTTGACATACAGAGATTGCCTGCCAGGTGTAGAGATTGAGATAATAATTGTTTTAATTCTTTCTGTGAGCTTTCTCACAGCTTCTTACAGCTTCCCAGGGAATCCTGGGACAGCTATGTGTCTCTCTGTTCAGAGGATGTGCCCTGTTCTGTTGAAGCAGCTTGTTTTTAGCAAGTTCAAAATCCATCTTCACCGTGTTGGCCCAACCTGGAGCATGTGTAGCCAGGGAAAATGCCAGACAGGAGCAGCTTTCTGTACTGAGAGTCCCTGTGGTCCCCAGCTAGATGTCAGGCTGTCATGGGTTGCAGTGCAAGACATAACCAGGTCTGTTATTCCATTACCATCGGTTAGAACTGGGATGGGGGGTAGTGATGTGATCTTCTGTTGATAAGCCAGCTGATAAGAAACCATCAAAGAGCAGTTTCCTTATCTCTTCCACAACCCACCCTCTCTCCAGGGATAAGTCTTCTGCTAATGGGCCATTAAGTACCACTGATAAACTTCCTTCATCCCATTGGGAAATGCTCCAGCCAGGGGGAGGAACCAAGCCCCTCTACCTGGATAAAAAACCTGAGACTTAGAACACCAAGTCAGCCTTTCCACTGGACTTCCAGAAGAAGAACAGGCCCATCCATCACCACTGGATCTTCAGCAGAGGGTTGCACCTTTTCTCCAGAACCACTGCTTCAACAGAGCCACAACTGCTACTCCAGGAGGAGCAGCCACCATTGCAGGTAGACTGCTGCCAACACCCTGACCAACAGGGTGTCAGGCTGTATTCTGACTTTGTCAGTGGTTTTCTTTCTCCTTATTGCATGTATTTTTGTTTCCTTTTTGTTTTATTTTCCCTTTTTCTAATAAATTGTGTTTCTGACTTGGGGTATCTCACTGGTTTTGTTTCTCAAACCAGAACAAAGGCACAGCCTGCTGTCACCAGCCAATGTCCCCTGCACTCTGCCCAGTCTGCATCCCAGCACAGCACACAGACAGTTCTGGAAAGTCACCAGGGAATGGCAACAGTGAAGGAACTGTGTGCTTCCAGCACAGCAACTTGGAATAATTGTGTGTGGCTGTGGGTCTGGGGGTGCACCAGAGTGTCAGCACATCTTGAGCAGGTCAGCAGGGTGACAGACTCCAGGAATGTCTCCCTGCCTCTGTGTTCAGCTCTCAACAGCAGTGGTGGGGTTTGCAGCTTCAGTATGTCACATTTTCTGTGCTGTTCTTTCCTTCCCATGGGAGCAGCACCAGGATTGAGCCCTAATGTGAGCTCTCAGGTCTGTCAGCCAAGAGCTGGGGCCCGTGACCTGTCTGAGGTTGTCACAGCGTCCTTGCAGTCTGCTGGTGCAAAACAACTGGGATTTAACAAATTGGCAATCTCTGAGCAGGGAAAAAACCCTGTTCTGTTGAAGCATTTCCAAGCAGCTCAGTGGTCACTGTATTTTCCTTTCAAGAACTGATGTGTTGGCAGAGATGCACAACCCACTCACAGTCCCCAGGGTGGCCTCTCCCTGCCTTGCACCTCCTGCCCCTCCAGCTCATTTCCAGCACATTCCCCACTGCTGTCCATCACCACTGTTAGTTACTCTGCCACTCAGCATTTCCAGGAATGTGCAAGTGCACTGCCTTTCCCATGCAGCCCCTGGTGCCCAGGCAGGGACTGGTCCTGCCCAAGCCCAGGAGGGACAGGGTCCCATGGCAGGATGGGGTGGGGAGAGCTTGCTTGCCCTGACAGCCACTGTGCCAGGAGCTGCCAGCCAGTCTGGGATTGTCCTAATTTGATTATTTGTTGGCTGCCTTCAGGCTGCTAGAGGACAGCACACACAGCCAGGACACGCCTGTGGGCTGGTGATGGAGCTTCATTAGGTTTCTTGCACACCCCATTACTCTGTTATGAGACTCTCTGTGGCTCTGACGCAGCTCTCGAGAAGATTTGCAGCCACATTGCTCTTCCCTGCTCTGTCTGTATTTATGTCAGGGAAGAAAGGGAGAGCTAGGCATGATGGTGGCTGGAGAAACAGTCCATGTGGAACTATTCCCATAGGAGAGTCCACACTTTTGCAATCTCTGTGCAAGGAGCAGGGAAATGTGATTTTCCAGATGAGAGCATCTCTTCTCCAGTGCTGGACACATTTACTGTGTTTTCCTTCCCTTCTCCCTTCTCAGACAGCCCAGCAGCAAAGCAAGATGTTGCTCTCTCAACTCTGGTTCACCTGGTTCCTCCCTTGCTTGCTTTCCTGGGCAAATCTATGTGTCAGCTTCAGGCTGAAATCCAAGGGTCCCAGAACTGACTTTCTTGCTCAGTTTCCAACAAATAAGGCAAGCAAATACCAGAACTGTACAGGAGTGTTCTGGGGCAAGAAGAACATGAACCCCTTCTCTTTTTCTCTGCCTTGATAATAGGGGGATCCCCAAAACCACCCCTCTGACCCTCCAACCCCACAGCTCTGGCCAAGGGACTTTTCTGCCTGCTATTTCCCCTCTGTGATATGGACAGGGTTCAGCCTGAGGTCTTCCTTGGGTGGATGAGTTTTCCTGTCTCCTTTGAAACTTTTTGATGTGTTTCCCAGGAGGGAAAATCTGGGGGAATCCCGTGGGAAGTGCTTTGTCTCACAGTGCTGTGTACTGCAAGATGATGGTGATTAGCACGCTCAAAGCAGCTGCCAGTTGTCTTTCATCCTGCTGTGTCCCCTGGGAATCAGGCAGAGAGCTCTGCACAGGGCTTTGCTCACTAGGCTCAAGTCTTTAACATAGGGCTGCTGAATTAACAATCCTCAGCAAGAGCAGCAGCAATGGGATGTGACAGCCCCAACCTGGGATGTCTCTGGTGCCAGCCCTGCAGACTCACCTGCTAAGGAACAGGGATGTGGGACATGCAGGATTCTGCTTCCCAGGCTTCCTCCAAAGGCAGCATCACCTCTCCTCTGTTCCTGCTCCCACCCAGCCCAACGCTGCTCCTCCCATGGGGTCCTCCCTGCAGAAGGAGCCCAGGGAGCACTGAGAGCCTGTCACAATGAGTGCTCCTGATGGTGCCAGGTTAATCACTGCCTCTCACCAACACAGACACGTAAGGCTGTTGTTTGCTGCCCCAGGAGACTCATTACTGGCTGCCTCACAGGGCAGGGGAAGAGGGAGGAGGAGGATGGGAGGGATGAACTGCAGACTACAGGGGGAGGAGAAGAAAGGACACTTGGGATCTCCAGAATGAAGGCAGCACTGAACTTCACCTCTCCAAGTGCAAACATCTGGTCCAAGTAATTCACTGTAGCATCTTCCCAGCCAAAGAAGGGGAAAATTCCTCCAAAGGAGAGGCTGCCTGTTAGAAATGCCTGTTGGGACAGGGCCTTCCAGAGAGAAAACTGCCTCTTCATTGACCTCCAGATAATCTCTGTGTACTTCTGTATATCACAGGTAAAATATAAAGGAATTTTGGTTGAGTTACAAGATTCAGCTGATGGGAGCTGTACAATTCCTTCCACAATGTCTTTGTGTGTCTCAGAGGCCAGAAGCTTTATCAGGCTCTGAAGAAATAGAACAAGAGCAACCCTGGGGATGTGAATAAGAAAACATGAGGTATCCAAACCTCTGATGTTAAGATACGAATTCATCTCTAAAAGATAAAAAACTGGCAAAACCCACTGAGCAGCTGAGCAGCTCCATCCCTGGCTGATGCCTACCTGCAGCCACAGGGCAGCCTGGAGGAGTGAGGCTCCCTGAAGATGCAGAGGGCAATGACTGAAACACAGCTGAAGGTCTGAGCTGACCCAGTAGGGCCTGAGCAGTGAGCTCCTGGTGCCACAGAGCTGCTGGCTCTCCCTGTTCATCCCCATGGATCAGCCCCACAGCTCCAGGGAGCACCTGCCCTCCCAGGCTCATCCCCTCACCCCATCCCACACCACATCTGCCTTCCTTCTCTGCTTCTCAAACACAGCTTTTTCTGCCTCTCTTTGTAGAGACAGAATATAAAGGACAGAGGTCCTGGTTTCCTTCTAGCTCTTGAACACAAGAGCCCTTGGAGAGGATCTATTTTAAGAGAGGAGAGCCTCCCCACTGCTGGCAAAGCAGCCCAGCAAGGGCAGGCTCAGTGCCGTGCCCTCCAGTCGGGCACTTGAGACACCCTCTAAGAGCCACTCCAGCTGCCAAATGCTCCTCCAGAGGGGCAGGAATCAGGGAATCAGTGTCTCCAGGACAAGCTCTGGCAGGATCCATGGGGCAGAGGGGGGAAGGTGAAGCCCCCACTGCACACCTTCTGCACGGGCTCATGGCACGGGTGGCAGCAATGCCACCTTTTCCCTGGAGTGGGAAAAAGCACCTCAGGACCCCCTGCAAGGCTGAACATGTCCTGCTTTCAATCCAGAGGGCTGGAGAAGCAGGAGGCTCCCATGGGAAGAGCTGCACAGGCTCCCCACGCTGAGGGCAACAATTTTTTCCTCAGTATGAAAAAACCTGAAGATGATTTTATGTCAGATGCAAATGGCAGGGCAAGATCCCACAGAAGCCACTGGGCACATTTTGTTCTGTGCTTAGAATCATAGAATCATTTAGGTTGAGGAGACCTTTAAGATGATACAGTCCAACTGTTAACCCAGCACTGCCAAGTCCACCACTAAAGCAGCCCCAGGCTTGTGCTCCAGGGTCCCATCTCATGTTGGAAAGCCCCAGAGTGCCCACTCCAGCCTTGCCTGGTAGGTAATTCCCTGCTTTTTTGATTCTCCACTTGGGAAGGTGCTTCTTGACATCTGTTCTGAATTTGATTCTCCTCTATTTAGGTTTTATAGCCCTTTTTCCTCTCCCCTTGGTAATTCAGATGATATTATCCGTATCACTTAAGTTTTTAATCACTTCACCTAAATTTTCTTATAATCAGCTTTATTTTTCCCTTTCCATATTTTTTTACTGGTGGGTTAAGCACCTTTATCCTGATTTCCCCTTTCTATATGGTTATTTTTTAGTGGTGTAAACAGAGTTTATCACACTTAGCAAATAATCTGTTAAAAGAGTGCTTGAGCATATAAGCATTCTGATCCACTGCAGATCCACCCTAAAGAAGACTTTGGACCCCAGTGATGTTCCTCTCACTCCAGAATGCAACCAGCAAGCTGGAAGAAGAGCAGACCTATCCTCCAGGTTCAGCACAGTGATGTGAAAATGAATCCTGCTCACAGGAAAGCTGCAAACCTCCATTGAAATCAGCTCTTTGTAGCTCTCACATAGGCTTTGGAGAATGTCTTTAAATTCCTCCTTGTCAAAACCATGCAAGCCCTTGGTGTGCCCATTTTAAGAGCTGGTACCTGTTCCAAGCACTAATGGCTGCTTCAGGGAACAGAAAAGCGAGGCTGAAGGCTACAGCTCAAAGCTGCCTTAATTATTAGAGCGTGAGCTTCCAAATCCCTTGAGAAGCACAGGGAGTGTTGGCCTCAAAATTCACGGCGTGCTCAGAGAAGCCAGGGATCCAGGGAGTTCTGGGGACATCTTGACTGCAGTCTGTCTGCCTGGCTCCACCGGCCTTGGAATGAGTCCGATTCATTGCAGCAGCTCTGAATTCAGAGCAGAGGGAGCAGACAAGGCTCATTGCCTATTCCAGCCAGAGAGACTGCAACAACACTTGTGGTTTTCGGTTTTTTTTCCTTTAAAATAAGGTTACTTGAGTAGACAGCCAGGAATAGGCACTCTGTCTCCTCGTTCCTATGCTGAGCCCCACTGATAATTATGCACAAACTGCCAGGGCTGCTTTGGAAAAGCAGTTCTAGAACTAAAGCAGCCTGACATGCAAAGCTTTGCCTGGAGAAGTGGTGTCCTCGATGACCACCAAAGTCCAGCAGGGAGAGCTGGGACCAGTCAGACCCTGCACAGTGCAGCAAGAACTTTTTCTCTCAGCCACTAATGTTCCTAAAGGTTGGGCAGCCTGGCCAAGAGGGGCATGGATTCATGTTACTCCTGAGTAAAAATTTATTCCTGTGCAAAGGAAATCTCTGGGTATGTAGGTGCATCTGTTTGCAATGTGGAATGCGTGAGGCTCCCTCCTTGCTTCATGCTCTGCTCCAGTGTTTATCCTCCCAGCAAGCCATCACTGCCTCATCTTCCAGGACTGTGCTTCAACTTAGACATCAGCAATTTCCCCTGCCACAGGCAATCAGTGAAATTACCTGATTTAAGGCCAGAGGAGTCAAAAATGTTACACTTTGGAAAACTCTTTCCACAGCTTCATTGCTTTTTCATGTCTCCAGGCTGCAGACAGACCCACTCACTTCCATTTTGCACCAGGCTGGAGGAGTGACCACTGGTGATGGCACCACTTTCCAAGCAGGACCCTGAGCATCCTCCACCAGCATCCAGCTTCAGCCACCCTCTCCTGCCCTGCACTGCTGGGCTCTGTTTGTCCAAAGCAAATTCAGGCAGATTTCCCTGTTGACCGTGGGGATTTTGCTTGCTCAGGTGGATCACCATTTTTATTTTATTTATTTTTCTGCTAAAAGTCTGTTCTATGTGGATAAAACCCCAGGTCAGTCATGCCACAGGCAACTCCCAACCAGGGCACAAGGATTCATGGATGTTGGTGCTGTCTCTTCATTTCTTGGGAGGGATGGGGAGAGGGTTGGATGCTCTCCCGCAGTGACAAGGTTTGCAATTTCTTTTTAAAAGCCTGTAATCATCTCACTTCTGTGAGCTATTCAGGCATTTACATTGTTTTTCAGCATCTTGAGTGCTGGCTGGAAGCAGCTCCAGGGTTTGGGGGAGTGCAGCAGGATTGCTGTGGGGGGCTGTACTGACAGGCACCCCCATACTGAGCAGAGGAGGGCTGTGCTCCTGCCCACAGGTGAGCAGGTTCCTCAGCATTGTCTTTTATCAGGAAAGAAAAAAGGGGGGGAAAAAAACCCAACAAATCAATTCTGTTCACATGAAATATGAGCTGAACTCCAACTAATAAACACTGAAGGATAAAGAAATGCCACGAAAACAAAAGTCCTGTTGTGACACAGCCATGGCTGAGGTTCATTCATTTTTTAGAGATTGTTTTTCTTTTTCTCCTCCTGGCTAAAAATGAGATTTTCAGAAAAGAGGAAGCATCACCAGCATACAAACACATATCACAAAAGGAGCTGATTTTCCCTATGGAAAGGGAAAGGACACAGTGTGGACACAGAGACCTGGATGGAGCTCCCTGGCTCCATCCCCACAGTGGCAATGTGTATCTGCAGCATCTGGGAACCCAAGGGAAAACCTAACAGGCTCTTGGGTGATATTTTTCCCCATCTCCCCCTTGCAGAGATGCCATCCCTCTGGCAGTGTTTTCTCCCCCTAACCCATGCTGTGAGGCTGGCACAGCAGTGGGAGCATGGAAAGCCAGCTCCTGTCTCACTTATGACCACTTAGCAGGAGAGGGGGGATCCCATAACCATTCACCTCACTTACAGGGACCCAAGGGTCTCCCTGCTTTCCTTTAGCCACCCCTGCAGAAGTTCCAAGGTCGAAATGCAGCCCTTCACATGAGTCAGCCCTTGCCCTGAGGAGCTGCAGTTGGAGGAGACCAGAAGGCAGGAGAGCCCTGATTCCCTCAGCCTGTGCCATCTCCGTGCTGTCATGCCATCTGTGGGCTTCATCCCAGGAACTCCTGTCACTTCCACTCCCATTAGCATTTTTCAATGCTCTCCTGCCCTTTCCCAGCATCTGCTGACCAAGTCCCTCTGGTCAACCCTGCTCCTCATCCTTCATCAAGGCTTTTAATTTTCCTGATGCTGTTACCCACTTTTGCTGCACTCTGCCCTGCAGCAGCTCAGCACACGAGCTGCACACCAGGCAACCCAGCTCACTAGCAAAGAGAGCTTCCAGACAGGGATTGAGCTGCTATTAATTCATCCTATATTTGTTTTGAAAAGATGCCTGGGGAAGGTACACCATTTCCCTTTCCAGTTAGAGGCTTAACAGCCACAGGCTTTCTCCTTTCTCAGAAATGTAAATCCATGTTTATTTTGCATGTACTTGATCAATCCCCAAGGCATTGCATCCAACAGGCCAAAATCAGAGCTCTGTCTCCACCAAAACACTTCAGGAGAAAGAGGAGAGGGAGACATGCTCTACCTTTACTAGAAGAAACATCTATTTATTTGGGACCAAGGCAGCTGCCTGGAGTATAAATTATTTTAATTGGTAAGCCCAACAGGACTCACTCCCTCTTAAAGCAGAGAGGGAAGACCTGGAACATCCCTTTCTGGCTGAGGAGCAGCCAGACTTCAATTCCTATGAGGCTCTTCAGAGGGTTTGATCACTCAGGATGCTCTCACATATACAAAATACTAATCTACCTGCAGCACCAGCCATAATCTGTTCCCAGCAAAAACTTGTGCAACTCTGCTGAAGCCAATTTATGAAGCAAACATTTAATTTAGCGAGCAGGCTCACAATCCTAAATTTAAACATATGTCGAGCCAGCTAGTGGCTTTGTTTTAATTAACTCTCAAACTTTGTGGCTGTCGTTTCTTTATATAAATGAGGATGTTCTGCCAAGGGCAGCCTGTGAGCCTGTGTGCATCCCTAGGAAACCTCCTGCTATTTCACAGCCCCTTTTCAAAGAGCTCTTGCAGAGGTAAGGGGATGTGGATGTTATTATAAGGGTCCATATGGCAGCACACTGGCACCACAGCACTAAATCAGAGGTATTGTAGCTTTCCAGCCTGGATTCTCCCCGTACCAGGTAATGTATATGTAGCTTTATTGTTGTACAATTTTAGTGGCTATGCATTATTCAGGAGCAGCCCAAGTCTCTGCACTGCCGGAGGTGATTCAGGGATGATAAAGGGAATAAGCTTTGCTCTAAAGGCAGGAGTGAAGGGATTTCACGGGTCGCTATCTTCTCCACCCACGGAGAAACAATGGAAGCGTTAACACTTCTGGTAAAGAAATCAGCTGGCGACAAATTCTCATCGATAATTAAAATGAAAGTACAAGCTGCCTTAACATGTAGTTAGACTTAGGAACTCTAACCTGCTCTCTAAATTAAATGCTTTCCTTGATAATTTGGCTCTCGCAGCAGGCACTGAAATCTGCTAGAAGATGCCATCTAGCGGGTTGTGGAAGTTTATTTAAGTTTAAATCCACTTGCTGATGTGGGGCGAGGGTGGCAAGAGCTGCAAATGCTGGGGTGCATAACGATTTCCGTAGACTTTTTTTCTTGTTGCTCCAGGAAATTCGGTATTTCCCTACGGGAGTTTGCACTGGGAGAGAACTAATATTTATTTTAGCAGTGCCCAGCAGGACACCGGATTGTCAGGGCTCTGCTGTTGACACAGCCGAGCTCACGGCTGTTGTGCTGGCAGAGCATCCTCCGAGCGCCGGGGCTGCGCGCTCTTCACTGAGGAAACCGATCCGCTCCCCATCCCTGCCAAAGCTGTGCCGCCATTGCTTTTTTCCCTAAAAACACCCTTCAAACACCACCCTGCGCCTCTAAATTATGTCGTTTTCATCGTAGTTGAAGCCACTTGATTGCTACCCGGCTAAACAGCGCTGGTTTTTACCGCGAAGCAGGGATGGGGATGGATTTGGAGGGATGCTGCCCGTCGGTGCGGCCGGCGATGGCATCTCCGTCCCTGGGGGGGCTGGCTTGTTGTCCCCCGGTTACTGAGTGCCCGTGTGGCGAACTCCAGCCCTGTGGGGGCCACCTGGACCCTCTGGGGAGCATTTGCAGCCCTCAACCTTCAGCCTGCTCCGCTTCTCCCAGCCCTAGTCCCCGCTCCCATCTAAGGGGTCCCTCCCTTATTAAGGCGTTTGAAGCCAATTAACCACCGTGACTCCCCCGCACCGACGGCCGGTTCGAATCCCGCTCGGGCGGCGCCCGCCCAGACGCCCCGCCGTGCGGCGGCATCCTCGGAGCGCCGTTCTTAGAGAGTCGTTAGCGGGAACTCGTTAGCGAGGACTCATTAGCGGAGGGTCATTAGCGCAGGGTAATGAGCGGGGAGCGGGGGCGGGGCCTCCCCGGGCGGTGGGCGGGGTCTCCGAGGCCGCGCCCCGCGCGCGAGCGGAGCGGAAGTGCCGGAGTTGCCGCCCGGCG
>WBNO01012002.1:674037-756716 GCA_013400575.1 Peucedramus taeniatus
TGGGTGAGGGTCGGGAGACCCTCACGGAAGCCGCTGGATGAGGGTCGGGGGCTCCCGTGGAGCCGCTGGGTGAGGGTCGGGAGACTCTCACGGGAGCCGCTGGGCGAGGGTCGGGGGGCTCCCGTGGGAGCCGCTGGATGAGGGTTGGGGGACTCCGGTGGAGCCGCTGGATGAGGGTCGGGGGGCTCCCGTGGGAGTCTCTGGATGAGGGTCGGGGGGCTCCCGTGGGAGTCTCTGGATGAGGGTCGGGGGGCTCCCGTGGGAGTCTCTGGATGAGGGTCGGGGGGCTCCCGTGGGAGCCGCTGGATGAGGGTCGGGGGGCTCCCGTGGGAGCCGCTGGATGAGGGTCGGGGGGCTCCCGTGGGAGCCGCTGGATGAGGGTCGGGGGGCTCCCGTGGGAGTCTCTGGATGAGGGTCGGGGGGCTCCCGTGGGAGCCGGTGTCGCACAGGGCGTGTGCGGGGCTGGGCGCGACCCCTCCCCATCCGAGCGGGGCGAGAAGCGGCAGCCGCCCCCCTAAGAGGAGGGGGCAAGGGAGGGAAGCCAGGGTGGGCTGCTGTGGTCCCCGGGAAGGAGCTGGTTTGTGTATCCTGTGCCTGCTTTGGAAGGGCACCGCGAGTACTTTCTTGGCAGTTCACGGGCGCGGGGACCAGAGGGTCTCCTTGCCTTTTTTTGGCTGAGCGCGGTAAGGGAATAAAGCAAGGTCTTTGCGTCTTGCGCCAAGGAGTGAGGAAGGGGAGCTCGTCCCAGCCGTGCGCAGGAAGAAGGGCAGTTCGTTTCCCAAGGGTGTGCCTCCGTGCCATTTCCCTTTACCTGCCTTGGAAGGGTGTGGGAAGCAAACATCACCTGTTACTCTGCAGAGCTCAGGGCGAGGGCTCGCCGGGAGTACCAGGTCGAGCTTGCGGATTATGTCAGCGGAGCGATGCTCCTTTGGGAAAGGAAAAGTGGATAACTCTTCCTGAGAGGCAGAGGATGCCCGCCGGATATGTGGCCTGAGGATGTTGCAACACATGGCTGCATTCCTTTCTTGTCCCACTGGTGGAGTAGTAAATTTAACAGCCAAACCTGTCTGTGCAGCGTGTGAGTCAGGAAGGCTGGATCGCCCAAATTAGACGTTTGGAAGCACAGTTTAGCTGCTCTTACTTTTGGCTGTGTAATAGCTTTGTCCCCTTCTGGGTTTAGCTTTGTGCCATTAAGAATGATTGGGACTTGAAAGCTTGAAATGTCATTGTGTAACTATCAGTTCAGCTGCCACTCTTAAAAGGCTCTGCTTGTTCAAAACCACTTAAAACTCTTAGTCGTCTAAATCTTTCCCTCCTTGGAGACTTCCTGCTGTAACTGCACCGTAAAGGTGGAGAAACCTGCTGTGACAATTTCTGCTATGAAGGAGAGAAGGCTCTCAAAGAGCTGTACTCAAACTGGGACTGAGCTCTTCTTTCCCCTAAGAAACACTTTTTCAAATTCAAGCTTTTTAGTGTAAGTCTGGATAAAACCATGCTTGTGTCCCATGCTGTTGGGGAAAGGGATCAGCTGTTGCCTGTCATAAAACATAAATTTGCAGCAGATCCTCAAATCTGCGCAGGAGTCCTTTTGACTTGATCACACAGTGATCATTACATGCCTGGAGTTCCTGATGTTACTGCCTTATGCTTTTTTTTCTGTGGGATGCAGGGAATCTATTTTGCATGACTGGTAAAAACCAAGCCCTGCTCCATAGCTTCATGTGTTAGGGCGAAAGGAAGACCTTTGTAAAATCATGTGTCCTCCAGAGGTAATGAGGAAAAAGTTGGTAATTATTCTTAGGAGGCTTCAAAGTGGCAAGTTTGCTTTAGTGGTTTTGGTCTTCCAAAATTGTCCTTGTACTGTAGGCTTTGGTTATGTGTAAGCCAGGCAGAATCTCTGCTGATTTCTGTGTCCTTGCAGTGTTCTCAATGTTCAGCTATCCTGAGCTGCCCGTGTTGTACACAATGCCTGCTCCATTTTTCTTTATGTCTCTGTAAAGTATGGCAGCTGTCAGTGATTTGAGATCTGCTTTTGTTTTGATGGTGTGTGGAGCTGGGCAGGAAACGCCTGTGCAGCTCGCAGGAAAATTCGCAATAAAACCTCTCTGCACTTGTGTAAATCAGAGTTGCTGGGTTTTAGGCTGAAGGCTTCATCTTCCAGTCTAATTAACGTGGAGTTATGGGCTGCAGGGGGTGTGTGAGTGAAGATATATTTGTGTTATGTGCTTATTTTTTGAATGATTTGGCCCTGCAATGATAGCTCCAGTTACATCGAGCAAGGGAAAACATAGCCTAAAGGACAACAGGCTGTCTTGGTAAAAATAATTTCAGATGAAGCAGAATAAAAACAACTCAAATGTGATTTTGTTTTTTCTGTTTAGTTGTGTGGGTTTTACTGTTGTCATAGAGGTATCTGCCAGCTGACTGCAGAGAGTTTTTTGGGCATCCTCACAATCAATGGTTCCAGCCTCCCTTCCTTGGTCCCGACAAGCATTCATGGGTTTTGTACTTAATAATCAACTTCCAGCTTGTAAATGAATATGCTGTTTGTCTGCTTGTTCCTGAAGCCTTTCGAAAGAGCTGTCTTCTTAATACAAAAACTCCAGATGATAGGAAAGAATATAATGAAAAAATATATTCAGAGCAGTCAGAAAAGATTTTCTTCTGTTTCTGGCTTTAATTTGCCTTTTTGTGCAGGCTAATCTTTGAATTGAGGACATTTCCTATGTACTTCAGAATTGAGCTTTTCAATGAAATCTCTGTCCAGGCTCATTCTTTCTCTTTAAATGGTCTCTGCTGTTTCAGTCAGTAGTTTTATCCCTCAGAGTAACATCAGAAGGGGGGAAAAGGTTTTAAGAAACAGCTGAATTAAAGCTATAAAACAATTCCTAGAACCTTGTTGTGCTGCTAAAATTCTGAAGTTTGAAAACACCCAGGAGTTTTTGTTGTCTGTCTGTGCTGCATCTTACCTTCAGTAACATGGCAATATACATCACTATAGGTGATTTGGCTTTATTTAATCTTTCCAGTGCCCGAAACAAATGTGTCAGAAAATTAAGCAATCAGAAAGGATGTAAATATATTCTAGGGAAGATTATTCTAAACGGTTTCTGCGGAAGTGCCTAGGCAGCTAATTGCTTCTGTATTTACATGTTCAGGGGAAACATTATGGTGGCTGAAAATAGTGTCTTGCTTTAATAAGGAGGGTGAGGTATCTGCTCTTTCCTTCTGCCTTTGGGTTTGTTCTTTTGTGGCTCTGTGGGTGTTTCTCCCTCCACAGAGGAGAGATGGAGAGAAGTCATCAAGGTCTTGGCCTCAAGGTCGTGCTGCAGATCTCCTTAGCAAAGCTGAAGCTCTGAGTTAGTCCTCGCTTAACTGCTGTGTGCTCAGATGTGGCCTCTGTCACTCTTTACAGTGGCTCAGCAGAGGAGATGATCTGGGAAGTCCTTTTTTTCCTGGGGTGTGTAACAGGTCTGGCATTAAATGGGGATGGTGGCATCGTGGTACTGAAGTGTTTCTGCTGACAGCTTAGAAGCTGCTTTGACTTCGTGACTGTGCTGTTTGCTCATCACTACGCGTGTCTCAGTGTGCTCACGGAATGCAGATTGACTTTTCTGTAGATTCATCTTTTTCTTTTTTTAACAACTATTCAATAAGTAAAAACATACGATCTGTGGGTGTGGGGGTAGGAAGAAGCAAAAGGAATGCAGCTATTCCTTTTGTCTCTTGGATCTCTGCTGTCTGCCTCAGAGGCTGCTGAGCATCCTCAGCCCAAATGTTTAATTGATGTGGATGTAGCTTTGCAGTGTGTAAACCCTGGATGAGTTAGGCTGTGGGCTGGTGGCTTATGTTTGGGCTAATGCAAGTGTTTATGTGGCTTTCAGTGCTCTGCAGAGCTGCTGCTCTGCTCTTCTGTGGTCAGGCTGGAGATCCGCACTGTGTGAAACCTGCTGTTCTGGGAATGTGGCTTTTGAGCTCGGAGAGATACTAAGCTGGAAGGTTTTTCTTTGAATTGCTGGCTGAAAGCACTGTAGCAAATTAGCTGCCTTTCGTGGCACTGCGTTTTTATCTGATATGATGAATGCTTTATGGAGTCGCCCTGTAGCTTGTTGTAGCAGTAATTTGTGCTCTATAAATTAACTCGGGAGCATGATGGAAGTGTATAAATCACATCGGTGATTGTGTGGTGCCCTCTGCTGCCGGCCGGCTGGAGTGATGTGGGGTACACCCTCCTGCTGCTTCCTTGGCAATGAGAAACCAACTGCAAGCTTGGGATTGAAGAATGCCTTGGGAGGATGCTGCTCTTGGACAGTTTGGGGCGATAAACTTTGGCTTTAGTGCCATTGAGCCTAAAGTTTCCAGCCCACGTGGCTGAAAGCGCAGCCCCGGTGATGGCTGAGTGGGGAGTGATGCTGCTCTGCCTTCCAGGCCACTGCTGCTCCTGTCCTCCTCAGCTGAGGAAGGGGATGGCCTTTGCTGTTCTGACCTGGGGCCAGCTGTGAGCTTGTCAAGGTTTGTCAGCGTTGTGGTGTGGCTGGCAAAAGCTAATAAGGAAGAGGGAGCCTGTCAAACCTGGGGAGGGAGGAGAAGGGCTTGGGAAAAATTATAGGAACATCTGTTCTGCTCTCTGCCAGCCAGAAGGGATGGTCAGTCAGCTTGCTGTGCTTCACTCCTTCCTCTGGCAGGTGGACTGGTTGTGTCCTAGACCTTGCTGCTGCTCCTGTCTGGGGCCTGGCTCCTTGCAGACCTCTTGGGCACTGCTGTGTTGACAGCTGTGTTTGCCAGGCACTCATCAGCTGATGTAAAGGGAAACTTTGAAAAGCTTGTTTTTGTGAGTATAGTGTAAAACAATTGGCATCTAAGGACTGGAGTGCAAGTGCTACAGCTGAACAAGCCTGTTTTAATTTAAGAGTGACTGATTGAATGTGGGCTGCTCTGGAGTTTATCACTTCAGTGAGTGCACTTGTGAAACCAGCAGGGTTTCCTGAGCTGGGTAAGCGTGTCCTGCACTTGGGATTGGCAAAGGGAGCTGAAGTGAAGTGTCTAAACTATCTCACAGCTGTGAAGTGCAAAGTAAAATTTGAAAAGATGTTTATAAAGAAACTAGAGCTTTCAGTGGCCTTCACTCAAGGTCTCATTTTGGTGATCTTCGTTGTAATGGCAACACAGAGCTGAATGAACAAATGGGCTGTATTGTAGGTCTCATGTGCTGTGTGAAAATAAAAAGTTTATTATACTTTGTTCTTCATCATCAAGCAGGTCCTTCTGTTATTGGAAAAGTGGTTTTTGTTTCACTGTTCAAACATGCTCCATATGCACTTAATTACTGCAATGGTGACCTTTCTTTGTGGTAGGAAGATTTCTACTGCAAAACCTTCTGGCTCCTGGCATCTGGACTGAGCCTTAGATCACTGGTGAAAACCACAATCATGTGGTGATCTCCAGAGCTGTGTGTTTTTCCTGAAAGAATATGAATCAAGTTGCAAGAGACAACTGATTTAAGAGCAAACACAGTTATAGATTTCCTGGCAGATAACTACCAGGTATTTGACTTCAGAGGACTGAAAAACTAACAGGAAATTACTTATTTACCAGTGAGGAGGGCTGGTGAAATTAGGCAGAAAAATGTTATCAACCAGACTTTGTTACATAGTGCCACCTTCCACTCCCTGATTGAATACAGGTACAGGCATCACTAGAAAAAGATAAAAAGCTGCAGTTTCCCTTCCTGTCATTCTGTATTTGCTTCCTTGTGGAGCCAGCTGTAACCTTGCTTACACTGTGTAGGAACAGACCCTGTCTAAGTTGGAGGAAATTGTATCCAGGTGTTAAAACAAATCCACATGCTGCTCCTGTGTGTTTGCAGCCTTTTGCAGTGCCAGGTGAAGGCAGACAGCCTTCAGCTTCCTTCTGGGAAGTACAGAGCTGCTGGGGTGCATTCAGAGATGGTAGGAGGGATTCTGCTGTGTGCTGGAAATATCAGAGGAAGAAAAATTGTGCTGCAGGAATTTTTGATTGCCCATGAAAGCAGCCATTTCAGCCTGTGAGCTTGCTATACAGTGGGTTTTAGTGGAGCTGTCAGTGGTGGGTTTTTGTGGAGTGGCCTCACCCTGAGTGCAGTGTGCTGAGTTCCCTGGTGCTCCAGCACAGTGTAAATGCTCGTGTAAACAAAGCTGCTGTGCTGTTTGCCATCAGAGGACACTCTCGAGTGTCCATCCTGCTTCATGCTTCCATCCTGTTAACTCTGTGGAGTAACCTGAGTTAACAGTGCTTCTGTTCAGTAGTGGCATGAATAATGCACAATTCTCTGTACACTCAGGGAGAGAGGTGGCTGCAGTGACTTTGTGCAGATGAAATTTTTTATTAGTTATAGGTCCCCTCAGGTCAAGTGACCTGAATGTGTGTGTAGATTTTTTTTTTTTCTGGATCGCCTTGTATAAACTGGAAAGGCTGAATGGATTAAAAACTGTCTACTGTGGTGGCAAGCAGACATTAATGATTATTTTAATAGTCATTCATTTAAATATTATTTAAATGTTGCTTCAATCAGACTGAGCTAGATTGGGAATAGTTACTTTCTGTTAATTTAATTTGCTTTCTGTTCCTAATCTAAAATCAAATCAGGAATAGCCTTTCTGCCTGACATTTGCACTTTGTCTTAAACTGTGATCTCCTGTCCCTGGACAGAAGAGCTTTGGTCAGTCCTAGTGCAGTTTGGCCACTTGCATATTCCCTCTGGATACAGCTTGGCCTGGGATTCCTCTGCTTCTGGAGAGCTGTATAAATGACATTCTGTCTTGCCTTCAGGCCCCAGATTGTTTGTAGAACCAAAAGCTGTCGGTGGGGATTTTTAGCAGTTCAGGGATAGTGTGAATCTGTTTATCATGTTTCACAGACTCCTGAACAAATTCTGGTGCCTGAGTCACTTTCAGGAGTGTAACAGTGTGATGCTTAATTTCCAAATCCAGGGATAATAGCCCCCACTTTCTAATTTTAAAAATTCATGTTCTGCTTTCAGACTGCCTTTTGTCTTGATGATGCTGAAAAAACTTCCTTATTCTCTGTTATCTCTTGAAGAGTGTGCTTGTGGTTTTCCCTTCAGGTCATGACTTCTTACAGCTCAGGGAGCCAGTAAGTGCTACTGGTCCTGCTTTCTTCCACATGAAGCCTGGCCTCTCAGTGGCAATGGTATCTTTTTTATCAGTGTAACCAACACCCCTGGTGGTATTTCCTGCATTTGTGTTATCCTGCATGGGTGATGGATAGGCAACAAGGAATGGAGTGTTTATCTACACAGCTTTGTTAAGAATATAAGTAGTAGTGGATATCAAATTATGGCTGACTTGTCAGACTCTGCCTCTTTTGTTAGATTTACAGGGTCTGGCAAACGATTGGAGAAAGCTACAGATCAGTAAATCAATATGAGCACAAAGAGTTGCCAGGCAGCCCTCCTTTTCAAATGCCTGAGTAGAAGAGTAACTTCTACTGTGTCTGAGATCTGCTGGCAGCTCTGCACCCCCTAAAATACAAGAAATGAGTTGTTTGACATGTCTCCTTATTGTTCCTTGTATAAACTTGGTAAAGCTTTAACTTGCAGCTTTAAACAAGGGAGGTCTACCATTTTTTAGTCCTTAAGTTTGCATTTCTTTCTAAATAATTACCTCTCTTCTATTCCCCTTTGCAGTTCCTCCATTTTCTCTAATCTTAGCTCTAGGTTATGAGAGAGCTCCCTAGAGCATAAATCTATAATTAAGGCTTTTAAACCACAATTACAGTGGAGCATCAGCAGTGCTCTGGTGCGACCAATATCCAAGGGAGAAACTTGCTTCAGTAGAAAAGTTGTTGATTTTATTACAAACAAAGTCTCTCCTGTCCCTCTCACAGAGTTTCCTCTGATACTGCTTCATGCCTTCCCACTTTGCTAAGTTATCTTCCTAAAGCTGATGACCATTAATGGCACATCTTCTGTAGCTCACAAGAATAAAAAGCTTTTATTTAGTCTGACTGTCGTTTTCTGGAAGCTCAGGCTGCCAGCTACAGCAAATCATGTCCCTCACAAGTACATTCAGAGAACTCAAGGGTTTAAAATGGAAACCCTGTTTCAAGCAAACTCATGTAACTCATGTGGGTATTTTGATTCCTTCCTTGGCCAGAAATAGAAAGCAAAGGAAGGGAAGGAGGATGGAGTCTAGGACAGCTTGACTGTGTTGTGCTTCCCGGCTTGGTGGAGAAGCTCACTCTTAATGTCACTAAATAAGATGACTGTGTCTTCTAAGTCTCAATTTATTAATTTTTCAGCTTTAATACCTTTTTCCTTCGCAGTTAGCACAAGTAGCAGAAAACAACTTCTAAAACCTGTCTTTCAAAACAGTGAATGCTGACATCATTCCCTGTTAGGCTGCAAATTGCATCTGCCCAGAGGTAACTAATTTCTGATCAAAGCATCTCCCCTCACCACTAAAGTTCATTTCTCATGTGTATGCCATGAGTAGCTGATCCAATGGTGACCTGACACCTTTCCCTGATGTAGCTTTCAAAGACAGAACTTGTCCTGTTCTTCATGGTTGCAGATCACAAGGCAACTGCTGAAGCGAAACTTTCAAAAGGCAGGTCAGAATATATTTTTTAAATACACATAAAATGCAACTGTTCACTGAAATAATGATCAGGAAAGGGGTTCAATTTCAAACAAAAAGAACTCCTGTCTTAAACTTGGATGCCTGTAAATGAAGCCTGTCTTCCTGCTGTAGAGCTATTTGGTCATAAAAATAAAAGATTCACAGAATGACAGTAAATCAGTCTGTCTCCTGCAAGAATTTTAATTTTCTAGATGCATGGAATTTCTTGTTTGAGTACTCTCCCTTTCAAAAAATCGGGTTAGATTGGCATTTTGTCTTTGTTAGCCAAGGTCTTGTGATGTTTTGGGACTTCACCAGATCTTCTCTGTAAACATTGTCAGCTGTCCCTCCTCCACACAGAGCTGCCTTGCTTCAGCCCTCCTGAACAACTGGGGTTTTTTTTTTACAAGCTTAAGTTGCTATGAAAAGTTCTACTCTGCTTGATCCCTAAAGCCTGAAATCCTTTGCTTGCAGCTATGTGTGCAAGCTAAGGTGACTTTTCAAAGAAAAGTCATTTCATTCTCTGTCTGCTTATGATTATTCAGAAGATCTAATATTTAAAACCCCCCAGTAGCCAGTCTTGTTTTTTTTTTTTTCTCAGTGGAAGATCACATAGGCTTGTTTTTCTGCAAGTTGCCTTCACTTGTGTTCAGATTCATTTGGGAGGTTGCTTTTACCTAGTTGATCCCACTAGCAAGGAAGCAATTTTTCTCCATGATGGCAAAGAACTAGGGGGTTTTTTTCTTTCTTGAGCTTCCCTAATGTTTCTCAGCCTTCAGCTGAAGTCCAAAGAAGAAATGTTCACAGGGATTAGTAAGCATGAGCTGTTTCTTAATAAATAAAACAGGTGAAACAGAGTTTGAGTGTTCTTAACACATAGACCAAAGTTTTCAAAGATGTCTTAAAGTATGATGTTCCTTTGAAAAATAAGAGTCTTAGTGACTTTGATCTAGGGTATGGTATAAAAATAACTGCAACCAGGACTGGCATCTCATAAGATTTCTTTTTGTTTGTTTTCTGGGGGTTTTTATAATATTTTTAAGAGAGTAAGCAGCTCTTTCACTTCTGCTCAGACTGACTTTAATCTTAACTCTGCTTCCTTGGAAGTGGCTCTCTTTAGAGACTGTAATTTCAGCTCAGATAAATACAAGCAAAATATATTCCCTCACTGAAGAAAATCAGAACACAAAAAACTAGATAAATACAGACATAATGATGTTGTAAAAGGCTTTCATTGGGCAAGTAAGTAATTTTCTGTAACATTACAGAAGGTCACTTAAATTTAGCCTGTCAGTCCATATTAGCCACTGTGTAACAGGCTTATTCAGGAGCTCAAAAAGAAGTGAACCCTGTGATTATCTTCTGTCTTCTCATTTATCTCCCTGGTGGCCTGTTGCCAGTGTTTTATGTGTGATAGCCAAGTAAGAAGGAATAACTTTTTTTTCACTCCTGTGCATGTTGGTTTTGCTGATCCACCAAATACACTCTGGGCTGTCACTTCCCTTTGATTTTCAGGCTGTGGCTTACTGTGTCAGAAATATTTAAAACCTATGGATATCTTGTTGCTGCATGCTGCCTATTTTTTTAAAATGTGTGTGTGGCTGTTTTGGAAACTGATTCAAGGTACTAATTTAGCCTAGAAAAAAAAGTCTCCCTTTAGAAAACCAGCATCTGCTCACAGGTCTTACTCGCAGCAGTGGAGAAGTTCTATTGGTACAGTTAAAGCCTTTGGGGTGAGATTTCTCAAGATTATTTTGCTTGCTTGGTACTGAGGGCATGGAAGTAAACTGCAAAAATATCTGCAAACTATTGAAAGACCTGGGATATTTATGTAGAAACTGGCAGAAGTGTGTCTGGTTATGTGTATGGAGACCAGAGAGCTATCCAGGTTAACATTGTTGCTGTTGCAGCTGATTTTTGGAAATGTGATTCTTGACCCATTGTGCCCCAGATTGTTTCTGATCTTCAGATGTGAACTGTGTGCTCTGCTAATGGAAGATGGGAAACGTCTTATCTGCAACGTGTGAAGGTCCTGCTTGTGTTGTCCTTGATTTTGACTGCTGCAGAGAATTTCTGTAAAATCTGAATAAAACAAAACAAGTTTTCATTCATTATACTGTCATGTTTTCTGCAAATAGGAACTTGGACCTGCTGATTACAGAAAGAGAGTCCTTGGCAAAGCGATTGCAAACGAACAAAGTGTCTTGAACCTCAGTCTGTGCCAACATCCTTTTCTGTGCATCTTGGCCAAAGCTGTTATCAGCATAAACTTGCACTGGTCACCCTGGGTGAAAGGCCTGAGCTGTGGAAACAACTGATGGTTTGTGGCTTTTTAAGTCCTGATATTTTATAATAAGAGGCTGTTCCTGGTAGAAATGTATCTGAGAAGCTATGAATTGTCATGAATACATGAGCAGGGAGCTCTGGCATTGCTGATAAATTAGCTGGGAATTGTCAGTTGTGTAGTAGAACTCAAATATTGGCTTAACCTGAAAATGTGAAATTAAATAGAAAAGAACAGATTTTCTCTCTGGATACTTGAAAACAATAACAAGTCATGTGAAAACTTGTTTTAGAAATTATTTCTAGAGGGTATGAGTTTTCAAGCCTAATGCAGTGAAGTCTATTTTTATAGCCCTTGAAAACAAAACCTGACAGACCATATTTGCCAGCACTTATATTGCTCTGGTGACAGTGCTTCTTTTTAGAGCATGCCAGAGGAAATACTCTGTGCTGGAGCATATGTCAGTGATTAGTGGGACCAGTGCTGCAGGATGTAGTGGAAGAAATATGGTTGTGTGAAGAAAAAGCTGAATGGACAGAACGTGAGAAATGTAGCAGTTTATGGGTCAGGTTTAGGGTAGGAATGGAAAATAGTTATTTTTAGGGATGTCTGTATGTAGCTGACATGCTGTCTTCCAAATCATTGAGGTTTAACTGAGAGAATGACTGCTGTCTTTCTTTCTGTGTTCCCCTTAATTTCTTCTTTGTGTAGAAAACTGTTTTCCCTTTGAATCGATCACTGTTTGTATTATGCAGGTGTGACATAATGCAAGTATTTGTATGCTCAGAGTGAACTGAAAACCTCAGGAAGTGAGAGACTTTGGTACCCAGCCCTTTTTGTGAATTTGTGGATTTAAGGGCTGAGGCAGAGAATGATCCTCAGAAACCAGCTGAGCCTCTCCAGACCTGACATCCTGGCTCCAGAGTTCTTGCCAGTCAAGCCCATGAGGTTGTGTGCTCATGTTTGGGTTTGGGGTGGCATTTATCAGCTCCTTCTCCTCCCAGAGCCATCCTTGGCATTGATCACCTTGTGAAGGATGCTGAGGTCAGAGCACAGCTCTCAGCCCCAAGTTCTGCACGAGCCCTGTGGGACTCTGGGTCCTTGTGTTCCAAGTCCTGGGCTGGAGAAGAGGAGGAGGATGGAGCCCTGCTGCCCTTCTCACTGACAGCTTTTACTCAAGAGCTGCAGTGCAGTAGCTACAGCCCTCAGTTGGCTTTGCCTCCCTGCTTAGACCATCCAAAATAACAAATATCTGTGTTCCTTGCAGACACCAAAGCATGCAAACAGGTACAAGTGATTTGTGTGCAGTATAGAGGCACCACTGTACACAAGCCATGTACCAAGACCTGGAGAAACCAGGTGAAAAGCCTGGCACACCCAGTCCTTTAAATGGGATCCTGAAAGTGCCCACAGACCTCACTCAAGGACACAGACCCCACAGTGGGAAACACAAAGCTGGAAGTTGAGCTGCAAGATGCACAGCCTTGTGATTTTCAAGTTTCTTGTATATTTAGCCCTTGACATCATAGGTTAGTCATCAGTCAAGTGCTGTAAAAATGTTCTGCTGCCTCACCCTGTTTTTCATATCTTGTCACTTACGTTGGAGTGCTCCAAAATTTTTGCTATTCAACATAAATGGGAACAAAATGAAAATCCTCTGTTCCCTTTATCACAATTGATGCCTGTACTTGAACTTTGCCAGTATTTGTTTATGAAAACTGCTTGTTTTTCTCTCTGAAATGTTTTTGTCAGAGCAGCTCAATGCAACTTGTATTAAGGGGAAGTCAGAAGAGATTAGAGAATCCCTGAAAACTAGAAAAAGAATAAATTAGATTGCTACATAGAACTACCCAGCTGGTATCAAAATTAGACTGCTGCTGCAAAGTAGACATTTGGCCATTAATATTTAAAGAAATAATGCAAGAAGCCAAGCAATATTTAATTAAATGCAAGTTATAAAATAACTGTCTTCAGCTCAATACACTTGTGATTTACCTGATTTAGACTTTTTTTGGCAGAATTTTCCCTCATATTTAAGTGTTTTTAAAGCTATTTTAGGTCTGGTTTTTGCTACCCTGTAAAGTTCTTGCTTTTGAATAACTCTTGAGATAACTGGAAAAACAGAATTAAATTATTTGGGCCCTTTAGGGAAAAGTGAAGGCATCATGAGATTTGATTTGTATTTCTATAGCACACAGGAGGCCTAGTCAGAAGTCTACAAGGAGAAAGTAAAACACCCAAAGGCAGACTGTTTCCCATAAAGTAACCCAAACTGAAAGTATATATTTATTTTCCTTCCCTAAATTTGCTCTGTAGAAAATATCTTAAAAATTGGATTGTTTGCTGGTACTTGTACCAAAAAAAGGAGCTTCTCAGCAGTGCAATAATTACATTTTGTACTGTGTCACCAGTACAACATGGATTTCTGAAAGGGACATCTGGATTTTCACTGGTGACTGAATCCAGCCTTTAGAGATCTTGGTGTTTTCAGTCTGATATGTGGTGTCTCTAAGTCCTGTAGTTGTTTCATACTTGAATCTACTGGCTCAGGCATGACATTTATGGATCCAGCTTCCTCTTCCTTAGTTCATCAGAGCTGTGAAAGGAACTGACTTTGAAACCTTGGTTATAGTTAATCTTTTTGTTTCCTTACAATTGTTAAAGATCTAAACATTTAAGAGGACCACCAGCTTACCTCATTGGGGAGTCACAGCTTCACAATGACATGGTGTCTTCAGCAAAATGCTCCTGGAAGTTGGATGCATTTGTAATGGATTCACATTGTGTCTGCAGATACAGTCTGGGGTTTTTCTCTTCTGCTGGAGGGTGGTGAAAGCTCTTGGTGAAGTGTTGTGATGCTACTGTGGACTTGTTCATCATCTGCAGTGGTCTCTGCTCAGGAGGTGGAAGAGAATACCAAAGGAAATTTCCTTCCATGCTGCTTAGGAGCTTTGTCAGCTTAGCATGAATGAGTTTGGGTCTGTGCTGAGTGCTGCTGGATTATGCAGTTAGGATTCTCTTCTGGCTTCCTAAACAAGAGCAGTGTGTAACACATCCCCATTCAGTGTATGTGCAACCTGCTTTGGCTCTGTGCACTCAGCAAGAAGGGTCAGGATTTAAATAATGAGATCAGATCATGCACCTGGATCTTGTTTGAAATCACAGGGTGAAAAGCTTCTAAAGCCTCTAAAACCTCTCAGCAGCTCCTCAAAAGAGGAAACTGGTTGGCAGACAAGACCCTGAAAACTGATTGGTTATAGTGTACTCTTAAAATTTAATGAAATGTAATCCAAGGTTTTAATTGCATGTCTGGGTTTATGCATTTAATGTTGACTTTAGCAATTCTGCTTAGTACCTAATGAGGGTGAACTCTTTGTGTAACAGTGAACCTCCTCCAAAAGATCTTAAGATTAAGAAATAGTTGAAAAAGCAGGGAGGGAGAGACAGCACTTGCAAAGATACCACCTAGTTTCTTGAAGCTCCTTGAGTTTTAAGTGTCCTTTGTGGTTCAAAGTAATCTTGGCCTCAGTTTGTTATGAAAATTCCCTCCTTACTGGTCTGCAGGATGGCTTGGGCCATCCATGGCAAGTGTGTCAGAGATTTCTGTGATCTGCAGCCAGAGCAGTGGAAGCATCAAACAGGCTCTTTAGCAAACATACTGCAGAACAGCTTTCCAGAGGGATTTAGAAACGTCCATTTCTTCATCTGCTCCTCAGGCAGCATCCTAATCCCAAACCCAGCTGACAGAGTGGGCTGTGATGGGAAAACACTTGGCACTAACTCTAGGAAAGCTGATGGGCTGTGTGCTAGAAGCTGGCATCCTGTGGATCTGACACAGTGCTTGACATAACTCTTAATCTGTGTTAATGGAATTGCCTGAGTGGCCTTAGTTATTTCACTGTGGAGTCAGCAAGGAGGATGTTTCAAGTCTGTGGGGTTGAATATTTGCTCCCAAGGCTCCCAACATGCTCCAGGGTGGGAATGCATCCTGGCTCAGCAGGTCCATGTGCAGCTGATGCAGAAGGTGGCTGCACCAAAGCAGCACTCTGAGGTGATGTTTGTGTGTCCTCTCTCTTGCTTTCATGGGTCAGAATAGCTCTGGTTTCTCTCCTGGTCTGCAGCTTGAAAGGAAATGTCTGTCATGTAAACATTTTTGTGTATATGTAACTGTAAACATTGAGGTGTTTTGGTATCTTACAGTGTAAGGCACCATCTAGAAACAGTGCCATGGGTTGGATGGGCAGCTTTCAGAAAGAGAAAGGTTTCTCTGCTGTAGCTTTTGCTGCTCCATCTATTTCTATCATCATTTCTATTGCTAGAAGGGGACTGGCTGTACTTTGGAAAGGTTATAGTTGAAAGAAGTTACAAAACAGCACCCAGCAGGGTATAATCTCCTCTAAATCAGTACTTGATAAGGCATTTCAAGACATAAGCCTTCTTTAAAGAGTAAATGAAAGTTCATTGGTATCCAGACAAAGACCCTTTGGCCATCTGGACTTGACTTACTGTTGTGTGCTCTTGCTGGTGGGTGAGGAAGTGCTGTCTGAGCTGTGGATATAAGGTGCTATGCAACACTTAAGCTGCCTTGACCTAATTCACTTTTTTGCTGGAGCATGGATTAGCAGTGGCTTGCTGGTGCAAAAGTAAGCAGCAGTTAATTCTTGTAAGTCAAGTCCTGTATGATTGTGATTTGGGTAATGCCATCTTTGTGGAAAAACATGGGCAAATTCCTCAAATGAAGTGATAAAAGAGTGGCAGGGGCAATCCTGGAGGCAAATACTGACAGGGCAGATAAGTTGTGTGTTCAGGGTTGGATGATGCCAGCTGCTTCTGACTGCTGCTTTCCCTTTCTAAGTCATGACTGATCTCAGCTCAGCCAGAGCAGGCTTCCTTGGAGGCCTTAACACATTCCACAGGATTCCAGATTGTTCTGAAAATGCTTTCTAAACGCTCTGTTAATTAAAGATTTCTCTAAGTCAGAATTAAGTTATTAAAATGTTCCAGGCATTTTGTAGAAGTCTTTTGAAAGCTGGCTGTACATTCCTTTCAAAGTTGATCTACTGCCTGTTTTGAGTTACAAAGTAATATTGTGCTGCTTGTGGGTTACAGATAAGTTCAAATAAACAAATGGTTAGGGTTTTTTGCAGTAGTGTGCCTTTTTGTGAACTGACACGGCCATTGAGTCACTCTTTAGGATTTTGCAGTTGTGCAGTTGTGGTTCTTTAGCAGTAATGGAAGCAAATGTTTCATGTGCCTGGGAGGGCCCTTCTAAAATCCCTGGGTATGTCAGAGCAGGTAGTGCTGCATAAGGCAATAGACTAACAGCCATCTAAAGAGCTTTTGTTTTGTTTTGCAGAAACTGTGTCTGCTTCTAAGAGACTGGGTGATCAGAGATGGTAGATTTTGTATCATACAGAAAAATTGCACTGTGTGGCTGGTTTGCTCACTTAGCTGTGATGCTGCAAGTATTCAATATGCTGCTGAGGTGATCTGAAGGTGACAAGTGGCAAAGAAAGAGAAGCTGTCCTGGGTCTGTCCCTGCTGAGCTCTGTGAGAAGAGATGGTTTTCTGCCACCAAAACAGTGGTTAGAGCCTCAAAGCCAAAGCCTGTACTGACATGGATTGAGTGCTGTCGTTCTGGGTTTGAATCAGGCTTTTAGTGTTTTAAAGGCACACTGCAATCAGAAATATTCTGTGTATCAAACTGAAAAGGCTGTGTATTGGAGGGAAGTGGATTTGTGCAGCAGTAAAGTGGAGTTCTTAGCTTAAAATACATGTTTCTAAGAGAGCTCTGCTTCTGCTTCCTTTGCAAATCCAAGTTCTGCATAGATTGTTCTTGCATTTTGCAGGTAGTTTGGAGGAGCTTCAGTGGAGTTGTCACCTTTTCCTGGCTAGTGTAGTTAACTTCTGCAGGAAGATGATAATCAGTGTCCCCTTGACTCAGCCAGTGTTAGGAAACCTTGACTGCTGGTTCCAAGATAAAGTCAGTGCACAGGTGCCTTCCTGAGCTTGCAGTTGGCTTTGGCATTTTGCTGCTCAGCTCTATGAAGTTGCAAAAGGTTTAAAAAAAATTGAATGAGAACCTTGTCAGTTTATGTTGCTTTTGCCGGGACCCATGAGCAGCTGTGAAAGAGCTGATAAAGTTGATGTTCCAATTCTGACTGGAATTTGGCAGAGCATTTCAGGTTAGAACTTGACCTGAAAATGAATGTGTGGTTATAGAGAGCACTGTTGTCATGTACATCATCCTAAAATCTTTTACAGTAAGTGAGATGTTAATTGTTTTCTGTTTGCTCTGCAATCTTCTGGTGTATCAAAAGCTGTGTAATTATCTTTCCTTATTAAAAGTTCAGCAGTGGGAATGGATGACTGTGTCCATGTTTGCTGTGCAGTTGCTGTTAAGTAATGGGAAAGCCTGCTGAGGGGTCAGCCAGCAAAAGCATTACTGAGAAACTGCATCTATGGAGCATGTGGAAGCAGAAGACAAATCTTTAAGTGTATTTTGTGTTCTGAAAGAAGGATGGGAGGCAGCTCTTACAAACTTTGCACTGAGATCAGAGTCTAGGCAGTGAAGGCAGTGAGTGCATTAATCCATGGCGCTGAGAAAAGTGTTTCTTTTCCTAAGATAACAAAGTTTGACAGGGCTGTTTATCTCCCTTAAGTTTCACAGGAGGTATGAACTCAAAATACATTGTGCTCAGCCTCTTCTATCACTGTGCTAGATAATTCCTTTGTAAAACATCTTGCCCAGAGAGGTCAGGTTTTTAGCACAAAATGCTCCTCTGTTCCTGCTCTATTTTGAGAGTGTTTTGCAGATGTGCCTGGTTTGTGAGAGGTGCTTTCTTCAGGGCAGCAGAGGTAAAATGAAGTTTAGAGCTGCTTGCATTTAAAAGACAAGGCAGCATCGTGGCTGTGTGAACAGTTGCTGCTCTCTGACCCACAAAACAACAATTATTGGGAAGGTGGAGTTTTTGGGGAAGGTTTACATAGTTTTTGGACCACTTCACTGCAATCTGGAGCACAAGTTGTGTGTTTGTTTAGAGGATTTCCATTTGCAGCACATCACTCTCCCAGTGCTCTTGGTCTGGCTCTGGCTGGTGGAGTGTCCTTAGTGATGCTGAGCTGTGCTCACGGGCCACAAAATTATGCTGAACATTTGCTATTTAAATTAAACATTTTTGCTTGCCTGTAGCACAAGTTGTTTAAGCCTTTATATTCAGGAGTGCCTGGGCCATAGGAGCAGCAGCTCAAGAACCTTTGCAGCAGGAAAATGCTGTCACCTTGTTTGAATGGCTTTCATTCAGAGGGAATGGAAGACCTGGGTCAACAATGAGTTCCTGACTGATTTAAAATCCCTGCTCTCATGTACTTCTTTTGAAGCAGTAAGCCACTATTTATTTGAGATGAAGTTTAAATTTAAAGCCCACAATGTAAATTACTTGGGAAGGGATGTCATTTCGTGCACCCATAATGGTGATAAGCTGAATAAAACAATTGCAGGAAACTTATTTCTGGGGGAGAAGCCAAGGGAGGTATTTTAGCCATGGCACTTTTATGATAACTTCTGGAGCTTGCCCCTCTTACAAGAAAGATTATGGATGTTTGACTGGTACAATCAAAACCAGCTGGATTTGGGGAATTTTAAGGGGTTGTTTTTTAAAGCATTTTTATAAAAACCCAAGAAGTCCAATTAGTAGAATTCAATTCATAGGAGTTTAAAAATTAATGGTAACTTACCTTATGAAATATGGATCACTTGAGACTAAACTAAGAGCAGACATATGGTTTTGATTTTTTTTTTCCCTTTAAACACGGGCACGGTGCTAAGGCCAGACAACTTTATTTTCCTGATGCATTATAACCAGCTGCAGATGTTTTAGATGTTATCGCTTCTAAATGGGCTCTGACAAATGTCTCCTGGAAGCCAGCAGCTCTAAATATTACATACCCTGTATTCCGAGGAAATGTTGAAAATAAAGTTTTAGGAATTAAATGTTCAGTGTCTGAATCAAGAAAATTTACTTTCTGCCTTTCTCAGGGGGATTTGCTAGCTGAAAACATTTCTTTTGTGAGACAGGCACAGATGTTAGTCAAGACACACATGGAGACTGGAGCAAATATTGTCACAGATGGTTTTGCATGGTGTTATTTACTGGCCCTCTGCTGCTAATACTGGAAGGTGGACACTTGAGGAGGTACCTTGACATATAACTAAATGCTGACCTGGAATTTGTAACAGGTGTACAGCTATTCAGCATTAAGGCAAAAAAAAAAATTGAAGTGTTTATTGAAACATATGGAAACGTTGTGTTTTGTGCATCAGTGAGCAGGGCATGGCCCTCTGCTACAGAAACTTTTGTGATATTTCACTTACTCTGTTCAAGATTAAAGTAAATAGTTTTAACTAAAGAAGTTTTTTGTGCTTCTTGTCTTTTCTGCATAGCTTTGAATCCTTTGAGTCACCCAGAAGGACATTTTTCCATGTATATGGGATACAAAATGTTGCTTGTGTATCAGATGTGTGGCTTTGTGGGGGGAGAGAGACTGTGTGACTATTGACATGGGAATTGCATCTGATGTCCTTGACTTGCAAAATTCAGACAGCTTGATCCATCACTGCATAAACCATTCACATTCATTTTTCCATACCCTGAGAGAGAGTGGGAAAATATCTGTGCTTTGCTGTAGACATCTCATTACCATGTGATTCCATATGCAGCTCTCAGAGTTCTCAGGTCAGCACAGGAGAGGGAGGTGTCCTGAGGGGACAGGCTGAGTGACTAAAGGCTGCAGGCTGAAAACTGGGTAGGAGAAATACCTCTCCAGGCAGGGATGTGCCAAACAGGCACTACATCTGATAGGGCTTGTTCATATGTTAGCAGTTCACCAACTAATGGTGGTCCTTGAAATTTTTTTGGGAGTCTCGCCAAAAATCTTTATGGAGTTTTAAAGGAAAATGGGAATTGCTGAAGTGTTATCAATAACTTTTTCTTTTTTGTGTGTGTGAGAGCTGTTTTGGTAAAAAGATATTTCAGAACATAGTATGTACTTATTATATGTATAAAAGGTTAATGATGCATCTAGTTTGTACCACACAGGGTGACCAAAGGGAATCTCCTTGCCCATCTGTGTTACCCCTAAAGAGCCTTGCTCCAGCTTTGGTCTGGTTTAAATATAAGCCAGCTTGTGCTCACTGGAATCCCTGGAGTCTGCCTGGCACTGGGGAGCAATTCCAAGAGCAGATTAGGGCTGGAAGCATCAATGGGTAAGTGCTTGTGCAGGGACCTGCATGCTTTGCTGGGAGGGACATGGCACAGTGCCCTGGGTGGGAGCAGAGCCCAGCAAATGCAGGTCTAATGATTTGGATTTTGCTATTTCACATTAGTGTTTAAAACTGCTTAGATATAATCCCCCCAGCAAATCTCTCCATGCTCTGGGATGGTGAACATTGGCTGCTGCACACTGATTTTTAAGTATGAAGTGGTTACACTGAATTCTTGTGCAGCTGAACAAAGGCTCTCTCTGGTGCCTGGCAAAGAGGAGAAGTTTTCATGTCTGATTCTGTTTGTACAGGAGCATAAAATGGGTCTTTGTGTCGACATGGTATAACAAATGAAACATTCAGGCAGAGGTTTGGTTTGATACTTGCCAGTTGTGTGGTGGCTCTGGAAAATCACAGAATGTATGTATAAAATCCTTGGCAAGGAGGAGAACTTCTGCTGATTTCAGAGTCCAGAGCTACTGTTTGCATGTGTTGAGTTGGACATTTTTTCTTGGCTTACAAATCATTACTAAGAAAGTTTATACATTGATGGTTGATGTTGGTAATATGAATCTTTTCTTATTGGTTGCTCACCTGAGCCACAAAGAAGTTTCTTCCTCTAGTCACCCAGGATATTTCCACTATCTCTTGAGCTTGCTCTGGTGTCATGCAATAACTCCATCAGAAAAAAAAATCTCAAAGGTAGTATGTGCCCCTCAGCTGCAGCTGTCTGAACATAATTATGCTCAGAGGTCCTTTTTCTCTACTGTATATAGAACCTGAATCCGTCACATTTCAGATTAAAAGACAAGCCACAGTTCATTTTCTGAAACATCAGTCAAAAGCACACAGTATTTTTATGCAGCTCTCAGAAGATTGATCTGAATACTCTGAAATCCGTAGAAGCTATGAACTTTGGATTGCATCTTCTTAAGGAAAAGAAAATGTTCCTACCTTTGATGGAATCTAGCAGAAAGTTGGCTTCCATTTAACTTGAAGGAATTTGGGGTGGTTTCTCATCTCTGTGGTCTAAGTGGAATATCTTGGATTGTTCGAAACAACTGCTGCTTTTTAAAAATGCATTTAAAGGAATTTTGGAGGTTAAAGTATTTGATTTTTCCATGTCACTCATCATGTACTGTAGTTTTCTCAGACTTTTGCCCTCTTGGAGGAAATGTTCAGCTTACTGCAGTGAGAGCTGCTGCAGAAAGTGTTCCAGACAGTCAGGAGAGTTCTTACAGAGGATAGAGGATTAAGTGATGAAAGCTTTTATAACTACATGAACATTGGGTTGGTTTTGGTTTTTTGGGTTTATTTTTTTGTTTTCTTTTATGCAATGGTCTTTCAGAAGCTTGCAAAGGAGATTAAATAGAACAGTGTTACTGTGGAGTTGTTTAATCGGGCTCTTCTTTCGCTGTCACTGAGATTAAAATGTTGACACAGGCTTGATGCAGTTCTAGAAACTAAAGCAATATAGGGAAGGTGGCTTAAATTGCAGCAACTACTTAAATTCAACTGTTTGGAGATCTTAAAATAGGTGTACTAAGCAGACAAAAATGTGTGGAATTTCTCACCTACTAATAATTATTTATTGACTCCTTTAAGGCTGGCACTGAGGCTTCCCTTCTCTTTGGACTGAAGCAACTTTTTGCTTGAAAAGGTTTTTAAGCTCTTTGGTTTGATAAGCCTAACAGGGGGAGGTGGAGATTGATACATGTGCCTGTATGAGGAAGTATGAAAGTGTGAATTTGACTTTCAGAATAGTAGAGATGACAGGAAGAATAGTAAATTAGTTGCCTGAATGTGCTCTGCTGCCTGAAAAATAAGAATGCAGTAGCCAGGGCATGTTAAGGAGGACTTTGACAGGGGTTGTCTCAGTAATAGAGGCAATTTGATGATCTTGGCCCCATCTTCCAGTTTACTTTCCCCTCCATTGCACTGGTATGGCCCTGGATGGGGACTTAACTGCAACCAGATCGATGAGAGAAGCTGGATTTGAGACAAGAAAAAAGCCTTTAAACTGAGCTCTGCTTCCGAAGATGATGAGTGTAGAACAGCAGTGTAATTCAGCAAACTGGTTTTGCTCAGCTGTGTAGAGTAAAAAGACTGTTGGTCTCACTCCTTCAAAGAATTTGCAAGGATTTACTTCAGACCATGGACAAAAGTGTCAGGATTTATCAATCTAAGATTAGCTTTACTTGAAAGTACAGAGCAGCCTTGATTTTTGTTTTGTTATGCAGATTGGACACTAATTCCACTGAATTGCATGTACTAAGAATCTTTCTTTTTACTTTTTGGCAAGACTGACATCTCATCATTACAGTAAATGTTATGGTCCTCCCTCCTGTTAATGTAATTTGTGAAAATCCAGTCCTACGTAGGCTCTGCTGAGCAGCTGTCCTAAATGGGATTACTGAAACATAGACATTTATCTGAGCTTTTTGCTTTTATAATTCATAATAGTCAACTGCTCTGGCTTAGGCTTTTTGGGATGGTGAACTTGTCTTGCCTCTTTGCGCAGTGGTAAATTTATGGAAATACATAAATATTTCCTAATCTGGGAGCATCATGTGGACGCTTAAATCTTGAAGTCTCTTTGCTTACTTTGAGTTTCAGAAGCTGTTCTTAGAAATAAAAAAGACTAGTTCACTTTATGTGTGGCCTCTAGAGTGTTTTGTAACATGAGGCATGGGAAAATAGGTCTGGTTGAAGTTATCTGTGAAGAAGTACTGGAAGAGAAGTGGCACTTCTCTCTGAGGTGGATACTGAGGAGGGGTGGAAGTGTTTCCTTCTCTGTCTGCATGGTGAAGTGAATTTAGATCTAAAAGACCACTCTGGTTGGCAACTTGCTGTGAACTGCCAAGGCTGACTTTTAGTATGTGTTAGATATGAATTATGAAGTGATCTGGGTCCATATTCAGTGTGCATCTCTTAATAGCATAAAATTATTCAAAGTTGACTTGTTTCCATGCATTAAATGTCTGGCATATTTATGATTCTCTTGCCTTTCTAGCAAAGGTGGAAACTTCCACATCTAACATTTAGCTTGTGTTTTGGGAAGACAGTTGTATTTCTTTTCTTTTTTTTTTTTTTTTCATATTACCTTAAAATATGTAGCTTGTCTTGCCTGTGCTGACACCCAAAACTGGCACTGTGTGCAATGGATTTGGGATTCAGGCTAATGTTCTTGGGCAAAACACACTTGCCATATAGCATCATGTTTCATGATCTCATGGGGAGAGACAGCTCACAGGATTAGGTGTGGCTGCCTGTGGTTTGGGCTAAATAATCTGCCTGCTTATTGCTGCTAGGTTTTGTAACCAGTGTGGTGCTTTTTTCCCCTGAAGCTTGACAAGCACCCATCCTGTTGCAGTTCCACCTTTACTTGAAAAGCCACCTCTCTTACCACAGCCTGTAACATTCTCATCCATGAATCCCTACCCTGAGAGCAGCACTGCAGAGGGGATGTTTTCCACAAGAGGTTAGTTGATTAAATGCTATGACAAATTATTACAGCTACTTGAAAGCAGTTGCTTCTGTCTTTAATTTTACAGTGTCAAGTTACTCTGTCTTAAGTGCCAATGCTCTCCAGCTGCCTTTTGTCAAGGTCGTTGTACATGGCTCACCTGTAAACATGTTCTCTTCTCTGGGAGGGGAGAGCAGATGTTTCTGCCTCCAGAAGATGCTCCAGGCACTTGCTGCAAGAGATGGTCAGCAGGCTGTCAGAAGCAATCTTTATGGGCAGGCTGGTCTTTCACAAGGAGATGTGTTTACAAAGCATGAAATGAACATTTTTGCACAGAAGCAAATAATTGCTTACAACGGAGACTTTAGTAGCAGATTTGAAGCTTGAATGATCATTAGTAAGGTCAGCTGGAGCACACACAATGTCCATCTCCTGAGCAAAGTCATTCAGGACTTTTTAGCTGTTCTTTTGTGCTGAGAGATTTTAAGACATTGTAATGTTCACGCCATGAGCTTGTCACTTTTGATAAAAACTTGTGATAGGCTGTGTTGCTACATGTCTATATGTAGTATAGTTTCTTCAAAATCATTCTTGAATGGAAAACTCTTTTTTGACTTGCAGGAAGAGAGGAAGGAGCCCCCAGGCCCATTATCCCAGTCTTGAATTAATATTTAATAGTATTCCAGCATTGGCAGGGTTTTTAAGATTCTCTGCATGAAGTGTGTGTGAGACAGGCTGTTGTCGCAAGCAAAAGGGATCTCTGTGAAAGCTTTCTGTGGTCAGGAGATGGGTCTGAAGGGCAACAGCTCTCAGGCAGTGTTGGCTGCCCCAAAATGCTCTGGTTAATGCTCTCACTCCTCAGGTCAGAGCTCTTTCTTGGGCAGTAATGAAAAATGGTTTCCGAAGAATGGCTATTGGCAAAATTAACCAGATTGATTCTTCACTTATGACACAGATCAAGACTTGAACTTCAGTCTTCTATGGTAATAAGACCAGTTCATCATCAGTAATTGCATCTCTTTGTTCCCGGCAGCTTCTTCAGCCTCCTTACTCTCCTCCAAGGTCACTTCCTCACTCAACAGATGTGCAAGTCTGGCAGAGCATTTAAAAACCACAGAGCTTGAAGGAGATGAAGTTTTTGTTAAAGCAGTTCTGTTTGATTGCAATTTACCACGTCACAGAATTGAGGAAGTCTGACTGATGTTAACTGTGAGTGCAGACAAACGTCAGAGCAGAGGGAGCCTCTCCTCTCTGCACACCACAGTTGGAAATGCTTGAGGCTTGGAGTGCTCCATTTTCAAAACATCTGTGCTGCTTCAGGGAGGGAAAAAATTGCCAATGTCACAAAGGCTGTTCTGAAAACCTCTTTAAAATGCTGTGTGTTACACCCATGATCTTCCCATTGCTTTTCTGTAGGACATCATTCTCCAGAGGGCAGTGGCCCTTCTTCCTTCATTCACATTGTGCAGAACAGCATTAACCATAACCCCTTTCAGCAGAGTTATCCTTGTCTGTGCTGAAAACCAATGAATGTGGCTCTTAAAAGGAACATCTAAGCATTGCCTGAATACTCCCAGAACAACTGTCCTTGAGTCCAGAGAACACACAAAATCTAGGATCCAAGTTGAGTCTCACTCCCTGTTCCCATTAAAAGGAGGCTTTAAAATAGTTTATGCTACTCTGTACAAGGCTGAACAGAGATTCACCTTCAGAATTCCTCCAAAGAGCTGAAGTGGAGCTCCCTGTGTGAGCTGAGCAGCCAGCACTGTTTTGCCAGTGCTGTTTTTGCCATGAGGTGTTACACCATAAATTTTCAGAGGACTCCAGAGAGATGAACACACAATGAATTAGTCAGGTGCTCTCTAACACGACCTGCTAATAGCCTGCCCTCTCTGAAACAGTCCCAGCAGTGGGAACTTAATTCTTTTTTCCTGTTTAATGAGACTTGGTAGAACAAACACCTAAGCAAATTTGAGGGGTTTGTAGCTGTCATTCTCTGCTGCATCTCATGTATAACCATGCGTTTTATTTCTTCATTGATTTTTTTTTTTTTCCTTTTTGTCGATGCTTAAGCAGTATTCTTTCAATATGGAGCAAGACTCATAAAAATACCAGATATAATACATTCGAGTCAAATTGGGTGCTTCTTTATTCTGGTATGAGAAGCTACAAAAACTGTATTTCAGAGAATGTCCTGCTGTACAGCAATTTTTCTCAGTCCCATGGAGCTTCATTATAGCGAGGTCAGACTATGCCGTAGAGAAGAGAATTTATATTTTATCATAGGGCTAACTTCTGCACTCTTGTAATGACCCTGAAGGACAGTAAATGCTCTAAATAATTCAGCTTCTTTGGAATTTAGTTCTACTGTGCTATAGGAGCTAGAATAGAACTAGGAAAATAGAAAATATTGTGTTATATTTTAATGTGATGCGTAAAAGATGCTCATGAGGATGTTTAGCTGCTATAACTCTATCCTGGAAGTGGACATGTAGAATTTCAGGAATTCACTGTTTTCAGTGTGTTCTCAAGGGAAAGACCTCCCTTAAGATCCTCGTGGTGAAATGAAACTCCTCAAAGTCTAATTGCCTCTTGGCCCAGGATAGAATATATTAATTTCTCATGTAGCTGAAAAGCCTCTTCCATAATTTCCTGTGTGGTGCTTCTAATTTCATGTCTTAGCTTTTTCTTCTTTGCAGCAGTGTGGAAAAGTGTGAGGGCTATTTGTAATGCATGCCCTTCCTTTTCTGCCCAGTCATCTCTGGCCTCATCAGCATCCATTATTTTGTATTTTTCTGCGTGTGATGTTTTTGTAAATATCTCAGGATGAAATTAGCTTTTTTCAAACAGCAGGGCAGAGTTCCATACAGTCATGATGATAGAGCAGCTGCTGAACAGCTGCATAAAAAATCATTGAAGTCTCACAATTGTGCAGCTAATGTCTTCTTTACCCTTTGAATTGTATCCTAAATTTTTGATGCTTTTTTCTGTGGCCAGGACTGCTTTTGAATTTTAATCCCATTCTCCAGTTAGCGACATCAGCAGATTTAACAAGGCTGTTTTCCATTTCCATGTATTGAAATCGATAGATAATTTTACAGGGTCTTGAAAGATTCTGGCAAAGATTGCTCTGACACATGACCTGAATGTTTGCATCAGAATGTGTAAGTTTTGATTAGATTTGAGTGAATTCCAATTTGGATATTAGCAATAACAAGACTCAGTGTGCTCAGTTTTACATCGCTGATTGACACCTCTCTTTTCTCTCCTGTCTGCCTGGTTGTTACGTGTCCCATAAAGAAGCTGCTTGTTTCTTCCTTTTTAATCCTGACACTGCTGTAGTTAGCATCAGTTTGTCACTTTTAAGATGACATCCAAAAGTGATTTGTCACCTTTTAGACATATACAATGTTTTGGTGTCTGCATCCCCAGCCCTGCTCTTCCTCGATTCCCCAGAAGTGTTCAGCATCTTTCAGTTTTTGGAAATACTATCTGCCTGCCACAGGCAGCCTAACACTGTCAACCAGCTTCTAACCAGACCCAATTAATTTGTTTTTCCAACCTCTATTTTCCCCTGTTGCACCCAAACCAGGCTCAGTGGTCACTACTAGAGGGCATCTCTAGAAGGGACTTGATCCTTTCCTGTCCCCAGGGTGCAGGCGTGGACAGTTAAGTCTTGGGGTGGCATAAAAATGTGTGATATTCACAATTTCATGTAGTGTTTGAAAGGGGTGGAGTGAAGCCTCGAGAGCAGCTTGCTTGGGAGAGGAGTATGAAACTTGGGAAGTGTGAGGAGATGATGCACATACGGTGCAGGAACAGGAATGCTGCAGGGAGCTCTGCCAGTGCTTTCCCTGTGGAGGGAGGAGTGGGGAAAGGGTGCCAGACATTCTCCCTTGCTGGGTACGTGTGCTTGGCACCTCAGCTTTTAACTGCTGAGAGGCCTCTGAACATTACAGTAAATGCAAGTTATTTTTAAGGTGCCCAGAACTTGTCCATGGGATAACCTTCACTTGAGTGGTTCCTGGTGGGTTTTTTAGTCCATAATTGTGTGATATGTGTGTTCTCTGAGTCACTTCTTCCACCCATCAGTGGTGACCTGGTCTCCTAGAACAGGTTGATGACTGAATTTGGGATTTTTGTGCATGATTTTTGAGGATTTGGGATTTTTCTGCATTTGCTGGGTGCAACATACTAGTGTGTAAGCAACAGTTAAATAGCTCCTTGGGAAGAAGAGCCCTATTAAAGGTTTCTTTTTAGTGCTGATGTTTTCAGCAATGTAACACTGTCAAGAAGCATCAAGTTTGCCAGGAAGGTGGTAAGGAGTTCACTTTAAAATCTTTAAATAGCTAAAAGGGAAATAGGGGTATTCTGTTGATGAAAGCCAGAAAATTGTGGTTTTGCTGCATTGCTGCTAGGAAGAAGCTGTGCTGGGAGTGATGCTGTTGGTGGGCATCAGGCAGCAAAACTGTTTTGGAGCACCACCTGAAGTAATAGTAAGTTTATTGAAAACAATGATTTTTTTTTTTTCCCCTAAGCTAAGGGTGGTTGTTGATTTCCCAGTGTCTGCAAGGCGAGTGAGCAGTGTCAGCACTGAAGGTACTGCCTGAAGAGTGTGGAAAATAAAGCAGAAAAATGCTTTTGTGGTTCTTTTTGCTTTATTGGAGTTAGCAGGAGCTGTTTGGTTCAAGATGTGTGTAGGTATTATGTAAGCAGGCTAATTGTTCCTGGTAGCAGGAGATAACTGGGGGAAGAGTGCACTCTGAAAATACCTGTAGGCCTTTTGATGGTTTAAGTTCTCCCTAAAATCCTTTTGGCTGAGTATTGATTGTGTCACCTGTCTGCATTTCCAGGGACAGTGTAGGGTTAAGCTGCAGTGAGGGTCTGCTGAGCAAGGTGAGCTGCAGAGCAGGTCTGGGAGTCACTCCCTGTGTTGGTGGATGCTGTTCATAGATGTTCTGACATCCTCTGCTTTTGGGTCTGACTCTTCCACAGATGACAGTCAGATTGTGCCTCCTCTCAAATATCTGGCTGGAGATACTTCATTAATTTTATGTGTAACTCCTAATGATGGGTGAAGGCTCAAGAAAAAAAAACCCTAAAATACAGATTTTTTTTTTCTTGTAGCTTTCAAAATTCAGGGAAGAAACAGTTTCTAAGCATGATATGCAACTTGCTGTGGGAAGCACTGTGCTGACATAAAACACATTCTCAGTACCTGGCACACAACAAAGTGCCAGCTACAGTTCTTATTCCAGTTTTTGAGTCATATCTGTCACATAGGCTTTGCATGGATTGAATATATTTTTCCATACTGCTGAACACTGGGTCTTTTTTACCTTTTTGGAGATTTCAGAAGAGCAGTATTAACCATTCTGAAGCCAGTGTACTGTGCTTGCTGACAAATCTTTGCCCCTCACCAGGCATCAAACCTTCCATAATGTGCCCTTGAATTTTGTTTGTGTAAGTTTGGCAGCAGCCCAATTTCCATGAGGAAAGGTAAATATCTGATCTACACTGTCAGCTGTTGCAGGCTGCAGCAGCTCTGTCAGGCTTATGGATGCCTTATGGTGCTCTGCCTGCTTTTTTGGGCAAAATCCTGAGCATTTCTGTTTACTATTATGAACTATAACTGTTGGCAAGCTTTCAAACTGCCTCGCTCATCTTACCTCAGAAAACATGTTTTAGTGCAGTCTCGCCTGTGCCTTTATCACAAAGTGCAGAGTGTCCTGCTGGTATACTTTGCACATTGGTAAGTCCCCAAAATTAAGTGTTTTTCTCTTGAAATGTCTGTCTCTGTGGAAAGTACTTAGAATTCTTCTTTTGCATGTCTAGCAGCTAGATTTTGTCCTGTCCTTGCTTCAGAGATTATTGGAGCATTAGCAGCCTTATCTTTTCTTATCATTTAATTTCTTTTTTGTACCAGTTATGCCAGTTTATGCCAGGGTTTCCCAAGGACCCAATCAAGTGGATTCCACTGAATGAACGGCACAAATTGCCATGTTTTATCATTCAAATAGTTATAAATGCTGTACATTTTTTCCTGTAAACTGAACAAGTCAAATTTGCAATCACGTTTGCCAGGTCCACCTATGTGCAGCACCACCTGAGTTCTCATCTGTATTGGTTGAGTGCTGGGAATTTCACCTCTGTGTAGCATTTCTGTGTTGAGGATATTCAGGATGCTCATTTTGATGTATTTTTAATGAGATTTCTGCTAATATTATACAGGGTTTGCTTCTATGCTTGTGTATAAAATATTTGGAAGTTGTGTTCATCTGAGCAGTCGTTGATTGGCTTAACATTGCTATAATCTGATCTGGAGTACAGGGAATTCACCAAAATGGTGGAATTAATAGGTTTTGTGTCCAGCATTTTTATTAAATCTTAATGCAGGTTATTCAACTATTTTTGCATATGCAACATAATCTGTAAGTCTTACTGGAAAGTCAGATTTCAGAAACAGTGCTCCAAGGTTTGCCCTTGTAGGAAGCCACTACTCCTTGTGGGCTGTTCAGCTGAGTTAAATGGAGTGTGGGTATCTGCAGACATGTGCCAGGTTCTGCTTCAAAAGGTCACTTATCAAACTGATCTCCAAACTAACTTGTTCCCTCCTTCTGTGAATATAAGGCTTATTTAAGACAGCTTCAGCTAGCACTAGATTCTGTGGAAAACAAAGTGCATCTCTCTGGATTTCATGCCCTTAGCTTCTGCCGGGAGTCACAGTCCAAAACCAGTGATAAAACACTAAATGTGTCCTGGTTCCTTGGGAAAGCTCATCTAGTTTCCAGCAAGCTGTAAAGCAGAAAGGGAAGGTGGGAGGGGTGGGAAGTCTAATCTTATTTGGAATGGCAGTTGAGAGATTACTTTTGTCTACATCTTCATTTTGTGTGTTTGTTGTCCAAGCCCTCCTGGCTGTTGTACCTCCTGGCCTCTCCATCAACCAGAGGCTAGCCCAGGGCATGAGATATTCTTTGGGAATTTTATAGGGTGATGCTGGATCTTAGAGCAAGGTCAAAGAGATGTTCTTGTTGCTTGAGGGGAAAACAAGGTGGTTTACCCCAGCTAAATGCCTGCAGGAGCTTATTCCATGGTGTTCAGCACATTCCTGAGACAGGCTCAGTGTGGGAGGTGGAGCAGTTCTGTGGATGGAAAGGGCTGTAAACGTTTTAGTGAACAGAAAAGATGAGAAAGCTGTTGTGGGCAAATGAATTCTAAAACTAGGCCAGCTGGGGTTTTAACAGCTGAAAGGAAAGTCTGAGACTGAAACTGCTGTGCTATCACAAGATGTGCTTAAATTCAGGGAGGAAAATGCTGCTTGGTGCTCCGTGCTGACCTTGGAAGGTGCTGTGCCTCTGCAGGCCTGGGCTGAATTAGTCAAACAGTAAGTTCAGAACAGCAGACATCACAAAACTATAATATTATATCTAAAGGTAAGCAAAGAACAAAGTGTGAGGTGTTTGGCAGAGATAGATGACTAAGCTGGATGTTGTATCACTGTCCTCAGCTGATGTCTGCAGACTTTATTAATCCACTGATGATCCAGGACTTTTTGCAAAATGAATTTTTTTTTGTGCTAAGGGGTTTTCAGCAATTGATGTTAAATAAAACTTGTTAACGGAAGGAATTTAAAGGGAGGAGGGAGTTTCAGTTCAAACAAGTACTGTTCTAGCACTTGATCCAAAAAACTTACTGTGTTAAAAAGCAGAGTCAGCTAAAAGCAGCAGGCTGTCCCATCCACTGAGGAGCTGGTGTTCTGCAAGGAACACATTCTTTAATAACTCTGCAGCTCCCAAATATCCCTGGGTGTTCTGCACAAAAGGATCTGCTTTTTGTCTGCACTGATCCCTTCAGCTGGTTCTGCTCCAGCTGTGGTTTCATTCTCTGACATGGGGTAAGGACTGATCCAGGAGTGCCCACAGTTATCCAGGGCTCTGCTGCTGAAGCAATCAGACAGGATATTTCCATGCTCCAAAGCCTGGCCTCCTCAAAAACAAAGCAGAAATCTAAATTTCAGTATTACTGGTGTTACAAGTGGGAAAGAAAATGATGGCCAAGGTATAGCATTCTGCAGGAAAAATCCAGGTCTGGTTCAAGCCTGTTGCTTGGATGTGAGTCCCAACAAGCTATGAAGATGAACTTGGCTTTTTTTGTCTTTGAAAGCACTTAAAAATTCTGCATGATGGGATGCCATTTAGTCCTGCGTTGCCTTATAATAGTTCCCGAAATGTTGAAGGTATGAATTATGTTAATGTACCTTTTAAATTTTTTATGGACTGAAATAGCTTCAAAAATTAACCTTTTGAAAACACTTGGGTAGATCACACAACAGGCTTTTAGCAGCCTTTTTTTCCAGTAGTGTGCTGCCTCCTGTTCCAGTAAATGAGGAGCTTTGATTGACTGAGGTTATGCTCAGCTTCCTGACCCAGGAGCAGCCTCCAGCTGATGTTGGTGATATTTTTATTTTTCATTAGCTCATCTGAAAGTCTCAGCTGTTTCCCTGCCAGTAAAAAGGATGGAGTCTGTTTGTGCTGTGTGAGTGCTGTACCAGTTTGTTCAACACTTGCTAATAAAGCTCTGACAAACCAAAAAAAGAATTGCATTTCTTCATGGTGCAATAACACTTGCTATCTATTTATTTATGAAAGGGTTACTTACATTTGGCATGGATGGTCCCATGATCATTAAAATCTGAGTTTGCTGCAGTGAGAGGGAGGATTCCCCCCGTTTTCTGCTAGACCTGGCTTCCCTCACATTTTGCTTCCTGAAACACCGGTACTGCAAGTTTTCAGGTACTGCAAGGTGTGCTTTTGTGAAAAGAATCTGCCTGTGGATGTTTTATCTTTTTGCTTTGCCATGTCACAGAATGTGACAACTGGGTTGTTGTGTGCTTTTGAGGTGTGTACTTTTGAGTGTTTTCTCAAGTTCACCTCAGGTTGCAAGTTCCTTTAATAAATAGAGGAATGATTCTTACTTGCTACTTTCCCTTTCCCTGTTATTTTTCTTGAATTATTTTGGCATCTTCAACATCTTGTTGTAGGATATAAGTGCAAGATAGACTTGCTAAGGTGCTGGGATAAATTGAAGAGATCTGGAATGAAGCAGATGCCCTGTTTGACACTGTCTCCAAAAATCATGTCTGATTATAACTCCTTGGTTAGAAAGGAAATAATACATCAGCAAAACAAATGTTTGAAGAGGGTTTGAGATGCGTACAGCATTATGGTTAACATATATGCTTCAGCAAATCTTTTTTTCCTCATGTGTAGAAAACTCTTGGCTTATGTCTCCATCCGCACTTCTTTTTTTTTTATTTTGGCTGCAGCCAGGCGCACTAAATAGTGATTAAACAAAAAATTAAAATTCCGTTTTTGTGCATTTGGCGTTTGAACGCTGATCAATTGCTTTGGCGGCGTGTTAAGTAACAGTGTGGTAGACAACAGAAGGGGCTTATTTACAGCAATCTGTCTAAATCCATTTTCAATGTATTGCTTAATATGCCTTTCTACTTTAGTTCATTTTCAGTTTTTAAAAAATGAAGGCTGGAAACAGGCAGGAGAATGGTTTAAGATATTGCTGGAGAAGTAATCACTCCTCAGTGGTAAACAACTTCCAGTTCTTAAGGGAAAGAAAATGTGCTTGAGCTGAAATAGAACTTATGAGCTTGTTGGAGTTACTGAATGGAATTCCATGGCTGGTGCACTTATATAGCCTGACTAGATGATCATAATGAAACCTTCACACTTTAAAATCTGCTTTTTACGTGTTGTTTACAATTGACCATTTAAAAAACCAGCAGTATTTTTTGCAAAATGGGAAACTAATGCAGAGCTGAAGTGAAAATTGCTGACTTCTTTTATAGGGATAGAAATCCATGTCCATAATGTGAATTTACCCTAACCATGGAGAATTGACAGCTCCAATGTTCAAACAGTGGTCACTGCATTGCACAGATAAAATGCACATAAGGGGAGATGTGGTGGAGGGTTTGGACAAAAATGTTCTACCTGCTGCTATGCAGTTAGAATTAATGAGAAATTAGGATGAGTGTGAAAATTGAGATTAAATACAGCATTACATGTATGACATAACTCCACATAAATGAGATGCTTGTTTAAAAGAGTTAAAGAAAAAGTCAGTCCTAGGAAACTTGCTGTGTTTTGCAGATTGCTCTGATATCACAGTCTAGAGCATTTGTTGAAGGAGTATCATCAAGTTATGTAATTTGCATAATTGAGTCAAATCCCATGCAGCATCCCTGAAGGAAACCACTAAAAAAAGCAACATTCTGGTCCCTGTATGCTGTGTCTGGATTTCTAGAGCCTCAGACATATTTTACAAAGTGGGGGGAAGCAAGAAAGAAGAAAAAGAGCTTCCAAAATCACATCAATGTCAGCAACCTGCCCATTTTCCCAGCGAGAGGGACTTAGAGGACATATGTGCACATCCCTCCTCTGCCCATGCTGGCATCGTGCCCACAACCTTACACACAGCCCTGCTGATACTGATGGCATGAGATAAGAACTGCAGTCAAGGAGGGGAAAGGCAAACGTTTTATGGTTCACACTGACTTTTTTTGGTGGTCTGCTGAAATTGGGTTGGTGTTGAAAGTGTGGTTTTTAACCAGAAATACGATGCTGATCAGGCTGCTGCAGCTACACCTTCCCTCCAGGGCTGTGTGGATGGTGAGGGCTGGCAAGGTCACTGAGGCAAAGACACTGATATTCGTTTTCTAGCACTGAAAGTCATTTCAAAATTAATGTTTAGACACTGTTGACAGAACTTGTCAGTGACTCACAGCAGACTTTTCAGTTTTGGTGTTTTAACAGCGACCGGCAAAACCAGTGTGAGCATTGTATGTTTGCTTGCAAGGGATACAGTAAGAAAGATTCTCACCTCTTAACATTTACCCAAGCTGAATTAAATGTAGTGGAGGACTCCAGTTGTTGGATGAACTAAGGTAACTTCTCTGACAAAGACCAAAAAAAGCACCAGAATGCAGCATGTCTGCCATGACCTGGAACTTTGTTTACCCTAAATGGCACTTGGAGGTTTATGTTGATGCAGCAGAGGTTCATGTTGTGCCTGTCCTGTGTGAATAGGACAGTTTGGAGTTAGCTGTACAGGGCAGAAACACCATGAGCAGTGCAGGCAGAGGAGCTGGTAATGACTCACCCTGCACAGTCCTCATTTCATTTTGTCAGTGCCAACATGAAGGAGTGTTGATCCTTGTAAGTCTCGAGACTGAGAGCTGTGCTGAGCTTGTTCCCAGGACTTCAGGATCACTAACTCTCACTCTGTGCACCTCTGAAGTCCCACACTGCAGTTCAGAGAGGTCTGAATAGCTGATGTGTGTGCTTCACAGTTTTCCCTCTTGCTTAATTTAAAGTATACGAATTACTGACATGTGTGGCCCTGACGGGGTGAGCTTAGCCCAGCTCACAGATGCTTTTGTGTGTAAATTTATCTGGGACTGAGAGAAATACATTTGTGTGCCTGACTTTCTACTGTCCATCTGCCTGGTTGGTGCAGTGGGTAATGCAGTGGCAGTCTCTGTGATTTTTTTTTTTTTCTGTTTTTATTTTCCTTTATTTTAAGAGCCCTGGAGGATGGTGTGCTGCTGCCTGCTTTCCCTCTATCTCAGGGTTTAAATTGCTTGCATTAGGTTGTTGCTTGCTCTGAGGATGTTTACATGCACATTGTGACCCCTCTGAAGAATGGCTTGAAGCTGTGCAGAAAATTTACTTCCCTGTACACATTATCATACACTGAGTGCACAAACACAAGGATCTGTCCAGCCCAGAGCCTGAGGCTGCACACGCTGAGCAGGGATGGCTGCAAGTGCTTTTTAATGGCTTTTAGGCTGCTGCTGTGGTGGGACAGCCGTGTCCTGGTGAGAGATGCCCCTCCTGATCCAAACCAGTGCTGTGGTTTCCCTCAGAGGGTTCTGGAGATGTTGGTGTGAATCCTTTGGGGTGTATTTCAAACTTCTCTGCCGTCTCCCGGGAGCTGTTGTGGAGGCCAGCTCCAGCTCCATCCCCTTAGTGCATTTCAGCGTGTTTCAGAAGGAATGTGTGGTGGTTGTGTCCCAGCTGGCAGCTGGCTCACCCCCGCCGTGGGGTGGGGGTGAGAACTGGCAGGGTTGGAAGTGAGAAAACTCATGGGTTGAGATAAAGAGTTGAAAAAGTAAAGCAAAAACCCCGCAAAGCAAAACAAACCAGGGAATCCATTCCCCGCTTACCCACGGGCAGGCGGGTGTTCAGCTTTCCCCGGCAAAGCAGGGAAGATAAATGTCATCACTCCAAAAATCCCCTGCTTCCTCCTCCTTCCCCCAGCTTCATGTACTGAGCATGACACCGCATGGTCTGGGATGTCCCTGGGGTCAGCTGTCCTGGCTGTGTCCCCTCCCAGCTTCCCCTGCACTTCCACCTTCCTCTGAGGGCAAAGCAAAAAAGCCTTGACTCTGGCTGAGCCCTGCCCAGCAGCAACAAAAACATCCCTGTTTTATCAACACTTTGCAGCACAAAGCCAAGTCACAGCCCTGTACCAGCTCCTGTGGAGGAAATTAACTCTACCCCAGCCAAAGCCAGCACAGAGAGCATCCCCATGGGTACTGCAGCCATGGACAGGAGTTTCCCATGGATATTTTCAGAGTTCAGAGGAAGGGAGGTGTCTCTGCAATTCTAGTTTAAATTGCCCAAGTCCCAGAAAGAGATGAGATTTAATCACCCATAGCAATGCTCTGTTAGACAGATTGGGTTTTGCTGTTTGCTGGTGGGTCTGAGTTTTCCTCTTTTTCTCCAGGTTGCCTGAATTCCCTGCTCACTTTGTAGGGGTTTGACTTGGGCTGCTGGGCTCTCACAAGTGCAGTGAGTGTTGTGAGGTTCAGAGTGGCACTGTCTATTCTTCCTTCTGGATCACCGGACACTCTGGCCATGCTCTCCTCTGCAGTGGTGGGTGGGGTTTCCACAGCAACTGCTTTTAAGGGATTTTCACATGTTTGATCCAGCAAATGGCAGGAGGGGCAGTGGCATTGTCAGCGATTCTCCTGGTGTGTGCATTCAGTCCAGAACACTATAAACAAGAGATAAAAGAGATCTAAAATACAGAGATTTCAGACCTGCCAGTTGTTCCTGTGCCCATTATGATACTTGTGCAGGAGGCTAGTGCTCAGAAAGTTGGCAAAACTCTCTTGGCAAGGAGGTGCTTTGGTCTGTGAGAGCTTTCCAGGACTTTTCCTGGCAGAGGAGGAGACTGGTCAGTGAGCTGGCCTGGCAAAGAATTGGTCTTGCAAAACAGAGACAAAATTTTCACAGGATAGTAGTATGCTCTAGTGTGGGTTATTGTGTGGGAATGATTAGAAGGGGTGGCATTTTCACCAGGCAGGAATTCACAGGAGAACAGTGGTGTTTAATGGGACAGCTGGAAAACCACAAGGCAGGTTAAGCAAATTAGTTTGATATTTATGTTTGGTGAGTTCAGGTGAGCCCTTCCATGACAGGAGTGTGTGGTTTTTCACCAGCTCAGCTGCTCTGGGGCTGCACTTGCCTTCTCCTGCATGATGTGAATCAATAAGGCTTTTGCAGTGCCTCTCATGACTCCTCTTTCCTTCAGCAAATGTGAGTTTCTATCCTGTGCAGTCAGAGGTGAGCTGGAGACATTGGATTACTGAGGATCTTCATTTGCTGACTTGTTTTCAAAGCACCCGTGGCTTTTGAATTTCAGGAGCAACATAATGAAATAGAATCTCTAATTGGGTTCAGGAGCCAGAGTCTTAATAAATGACCTTTTAAATCTTATTTTGATTTTATTCAGGTGTGGTAGTATCTCATTAATGATGATCCTGCAATAGGTCTCCCAATACATCCTATTTAATTAACAAAAAGGCTGTAAGATGTATTGGATGTTTTCAAAATGAAAATGGGAGTTTTTAATAGATTCTCTTATTAAGAAATAATGTTCTGCATACGTGATGGTGAATTTTTTTTGTATCACTTAACAGATGCAGATAAAGTTCTGAGACAAGCAGAACTCACTTCCTCACTCATCCCTTTCAGGCTAAAAGCCACTTGCTTGTGATGATCTTACCTTGAGGGAGATGTTTAATTTTCTTTTACAGGAAGGGGGGCTGCTGAGGAAAGGTTTCATTTGTTGTGTATTTATTGTATATAATTTTTTTTGTTTAAAAGGCACCATATGTGAGGCAAAAGAAAGACCCTTACTTTGCTGATGGACAAAGGAAAAAGGACTGGCATAACAAAGAAGCCATTAGGAGGGACTCTGAACGTGTAGGTATGTAAGATTGCTATAAAAGTGTTTTAGTACAGATTGTAACTTTGATTTTATTTGGTAGGCTGAATGTAGAACGTGTTCAACTTTAGGGTCAAGGTGATGCTCTTGACATGATGCAACATTAAAGCCAATTCATCTGTTAATCTTTTAACTGTGTTAATCCCAGTTAGATTCCTTTTTCCTCAACTCCACAATAACTATTTTGAGGTGCAAATGTATCACTTAAATCTTGGTGTTTTTATGACAAGTGGAAAATTGATTTTTTAAAAAACTTATATCTCCCCCCCCCAAATAAAAGAGTGCATGTACCTCTCCCAAAAATGGGAAATCCAGAAAGGAAGAATAAGAAAAATGTTCTGGACTATAACATTCGTGCAAATCCATTCCATAATTCTGGGGTTTGTCTTGCATTGCAAATAAGGCCCATTTTGAATGTCACAGCTTTACACTGATGTGTTTGCAAGGGCTCTGCCCCTCAGTGCAAGAGCACAAATCCATCTGTGCTGAGAATTCCAACAGTGCTGAGATATGCAAACCACATGGATTCTTCCTACTGTGAAACAAAAGACATTCTGTAGATCTTCCTCAGCATTGCCAAAACCCCTTCATCTGTTTCTGGTGTTAGAGGAAGACTTTTACCTTGGATTTGCACAGCTGAGTGGTTTGTAGCAAAACTGCTTATCAGATAAAATTGTTAAATTGACATGGTTGACCTGGTGCTAAATAACACAGAGCACAGAACTCATAAAGTAATTTTCAAAGGACTATACGATGCTCTTTTTTCTGCTATATGGATTAGTTTCTGGCCTGTTAAGCACTAATTAGCAGCAATGATCTGTATTTACTTTCTGTCTATCCACAGGAAATGGAGAACAGGGAAAACCTTACCCAATGACTGATGCAGAGCGAGTGGACCAGGCATACAGGGAAAATGGCTTTAATATCTTTGTGAGTGATAAAATTTCTCTGAATCGTTCCCTTCCAGACATCAGGCATCCAAAGTGAGTATACAGTTTGCATTTCTAGGAGTGAAGGTTTGCAAGCCCTAAATTACCACCTCTACAGGAATGAATTTTTTTTTATTATGGACTCTTGTACCTTTGTTCATAAAACCCAGTCCTTGCACAGCTGGGTCCTGGTATTTCCTTAATAAAGGATGGTGTATAGTAATTTCAGTGGGAAATAGAAGGGATCAAATCTGAGGAAAAAATTGGTTTTTGATTTCAAAAGACTTAAAATTATCACAAACTTGCAACCCTGCGCAGAAGAAATCTTTAATGTAACCCAGAGGTTCCACTTATGTTGGCCATTAGCTGGAAATGGCCGTGGAATGCTCAGAAGCAGAAAAAGATGTGAGTAGCTTCACTCAACTATGTATAAAGAGTTTTACCACGTTCATGGATTATTTTTGTGGACATTTTCCTCATAAAAGCAGCCTCATCAGGGTTTACAAGTAGAAAAGAGTTCCAATTGAATGCTGAATTTAGAGTTCATCTGCTTTTGGACATTATGCTGTAGGATGGTTTTGAACTGGATTTTGGTCAGGCCAGAAGTTTTTCTCTTGCAAAAGTGCATCAGTTAGGACTTAACCCTTTTTTATACAAAGCTGAGAGGTTTTTAAATACTGTTTGTGAGGTTCTTAATCTGAAAGCATGGTTAGACATTTGAATCTAAGATTCTTTTGTGTAAAGCTGTATTTATCACAGTTTAGTAAATCTGAATTCAATATCTACTTTATTCACGAGATACAAGTTCCAGAAGTCAAGTTTTATAATTTGTTAACTGCACAATTGAGATATTACCTCTTCAGCTGTCACAGCAAACTAATCAGATACACTGGGTTGACACCCTTTCTCAATACAAACACATAAAGTAGTGAGTGTAGCTCCATAAATATTTTAGGCATGCAGCTGAAATGTTTAAACATAGAGATCAATCAGGTAGCTGAAGATGTTTGTAGATCAGCCCATGCTCAAGTTCAAAGAAATACAATTTGAGTTTACTAATCTAAATTCTACCTGGCCTCCATTTACAGGGTCTGCCTTGGGCTCTGGGAACTTAAACATCAGATAATGCCAGTATTTCCTTATCTGAGGGTTTAATGAGTTACCTCACATGCTCCAGTGTTTCCTGAAATTGCCAACTCAGTGTTGCTAATTCTGCCATTTAAACTTTTTTAAAATGTGAAAATTCGAACTCCAGCCCCAGATAAAATTAATAAATGAAGTGTCTGGGACACCAATGACTTAAGCTGTGATTAATGGTGCTGCTGCAGAGGTTTGCTTGTTGCTTGACAAATCCTTTCCCCCAGCACAGCAAACTGTAATTGTGGGGCCTCGAGGAGTGGATAAGCAGCATGTGCCTAATGAGTGCTGGGATTAGCTGGGCAGGGAGCAGGGTTACCCATAGTGGGGATGTGCAGAGAAGGAATTCACCACTGGAAAGTTCTGCTGTGCATTCCCTGTGCCCATTAAAAAATATGTACATGAAATGGTATGGTTTGTGTTACTGGAGAGGTTGATGAGGGCAGTTTATAACAAAGTCAGGCTGAGACCTAGCCATAAAGTTACAAGTCCATAAAGGGTATTCCAGAAAGAAGGGAGTTGTGTTTTAGAGCCCCTTACATGCAATGAGGCAATAGAGAATTTGGAGATGTGCCCACAGACAGCAGGGAGTGTGAGGAGAAGGTGTGCTGGGGAAAAATGCATCATCTGCCTTGCCCTAAGCTTTGGGGCCACAGCTGGGCTTCTCCCCAACAGCTGCCCTGGGTGAGGAAGGACAAAGAAGCAGCTGATGTGTGAGATGGTTTGTGTGGACTTTAATATACCAAGCAGTGTGTCACGTCTGCTTTCTGTTAATTGTGGGACTCAGGGAGCTGGGGCACAGCATGTACTGGATCTGCCTGCTGCACACATACAATTGTTTGTTTCAACAGTCATGTCTTCCCCTGATAACATTTCCTTTAAGCCCCTCTAGGGTTTTTAATATTAAATACTAATTTTGCAGGTCTTGTAAAGCAATTGTAGATACAGTAGCTGGAGGGAAGCAATTTCTCTCCACGCTTAATGGTTAAACTTAATAGCTAAAGTTTTCCACTTGTTAAAGTTAGTCAGAAAATGAGAATTCCAGATTAAGAAGAGTTAGAAACAATTCAAGGGCTCTTGGTTCGTATTGGAACAGAACTATTTCTAGTAGCTGTTGGAAGGAGGTTAGGGTGGCAATGCCAAGGGCTGGGTGAAAGCAGTCCCTGCAGTTTCAGTTTGCATCTTGCATCTGTGCATTGCAGCCACAGCCTGCAGGCTCTTGGCAGCACCCCAGGACAATTCATTACACCCAGAATAAGTTACTGTCCTCTCACACAGGCACCAGAGTAACTTCCTGTAGGCACAGATGTATTGAGCTGGTATAACATAGGTACATCCTTCTCCATGCCCTGGGAAAGGTACCAGGGAAAAGCTGCTGCTGCCAGAGCTGCTTTCATTCCTGTCTGCCCTTCCGGGGGCCAGGGCAAGGAATTACTGCCTGTGTGCATGGAATTGTGCACTGAGTCACAGCCTGCCAGGGAACTGGCAGGGCACAGCAGCTTGGGGACTGTGCAAGGGCCAGGGAGCAGCGTGGGACCTCCCTGCCCTGCTCCTGGGCACAGAGCTGCTTGTCCTGCTGGCACTGTCATGGTACCCTCCACCCACCTCCATTCACACAGCACACACTGGTTTGTTCTGGACATAAGGGGCTCCAGGGATGGAATGGATTTTTTAAGAACTACTGGGTGTTTTTTTAACTACATTGGGTTGCTGTGTGGCCTTAGAGGTTACCTGTTCAACAAGGTGTAAAGTCTACTTATGGCCACACCTGCAGGAAAGTAAACACTGCACTTCACACTGCAGAATTTTATTTATGAAGCTATCCTGAAGCTAGCCCTACAAGGCAAGAGTTCATTACCCCTATTTCAAAATTAAGAAAATTAATTCACTCTGCATCATTTTGAGGAGTAAAGAATTAACTAAATTGCTTGCTCATAATTAATATGGAAGTGTTGGTGTGTTTTGGGTGTTTTTTGGTGTGTTTGGTGTGTTCTGGCAGCACCTTTTGACTTGCTCTGTCTGTGTCCAGCTGCAAGAACAAGCTGTACCTGGAAAAGCTCCCCAACACCAGTGTGATAATCCCATTCCACAACGAAGGCTGGTCCTCCCTGCTGCGGACCGTGCACAGCGTCCTGAACCGCTCCCCGCCCGAGCTGGTGGCTGAGATTGTGCTGGTGGATGACTTCAGTGACAGAGGTAGGATGCTGTCTGTGTGACATCCCCACCAGGCTTCCCTACCTCAGGGATCAGTGCACTTGCAAAGATGTGTATGATGACCTGAGGTTTTTTATTTGCCAGCAGCAGAGCTCAGGGCAATCTTGCTCCGGTACATTTGAAAGCAGAAAATTCATGTTCCATATTCAGGGTGTGTTGGTTTATCTGCTGCTGACATGGACTGGGCAATATCAAAAGCCAGGGAAGCTGGTTTTAATATTCAGCTAAGGGCCTGTTTAGCCCTTAATGTAAAATGTTAAATGTTGACTCTTGAAATAACAAAAAAAAAAAAAAAGCCAAAATCGCCATTGCTTTCTCCAGCTTGTCAAAAATGCATGGTTGAATACGCAGTGATATCAACATTAATGTGATGGGAGTAAAATTGGGCACTTGGAAATCCCTCTTATAGTAGAAGAGCTGTGCATAATTTAGTATTCATTCAGGCCTGGCCCTTAAGAATTTTTTTAATGGCCTTACAATTGGGTTAGAAGTGAATGTGAATAAAGAAATTAGTGGGAAAGAGGAGGCACATACTTCTCAACCAAGAACTGTTTAGTGGCACTTGGAGATGTTGTGCCACACAAGTCTTCAGACAGCCACTGGTGGCAACTGTGCAAGCAGTAATGCACTAATAGCGTGTCACGTATCCTATGTGGCTCATAATGTGAAGACTGATAACTCCAAGTTTGAGGAAATTTAAACTATGTATGCAATGGGTTTCAGTGAAATAATGAAATGGGAGGGGTGTGACTGTTAGTAGCATCATCAACCATTGAATTCTGTCTTCTATATTAAATTGAAAGAATGTTCAAAAAGCCATAAGCCTGAAGATTGGCACTGCGTGCAAAAAATAATAGTAATAGGGAAAAACAAACTATGTCTTCTAAACTGCCTGAGTGAAAAGTAATCAAGTCTAAGAAATTACAGTAGATACAATGTACATCAGAATCTTTTTCTGTGGATCACATCCTTGATCTAACAGGGGAAACAAAGCTACAAAACCTGCCATTAGTAGTATTCTGTATTTAAAAATAGAAGGAAAGCATATTGGTGAACAGTAAAATTAAAAGTTCAAAAAAAAGAGCACCTACACTGCCCTCAGAAATGAGTGTGCAGTGACCATCAGTCAGGATTCATCTGTGCAAAAATGACAACAAATTCCCAGATTCAACCAGCATAGCCAGCAGAAGAAATTTGATCCACATTGCATGGATTCTTTAGGGAAAGGGGGAAAACAAAAAGCAAACAATTTTTTTTATTCAAAGATGACAAAGTTCTTGTAAGGTAAATAATGTATTTAGCATGAAGCATGAATTATTTTCATATAAATATAGAAAATAGAGAAAAAGGCTATGCCTCTAATTTTTAAGCCCTTAGGCTTAGAGTTTGTTTTTTGGGTTTTTTTTGTTTTGTTTTGTTTTTGTTTTGGTTTTTTTTTTGTTGTCGTTGGGGTTTTTTTGAAGCAGGTGTTTAAGGTTTAACCTTCTTCAGGGACAAACACTGACTGTTGGGGAACTTACTCTGCAATATTAAAAAATAAAATCTTCATGCTCTGGTAGGGCTTGGATGGTTGAATTATACTGCCTTGTCTGCACATTCAGCCCCCCTCTCCCTACTTCTGTTAAAAAAAAGAAAAAAAAAAGAAAAAAGTAAAAGTGTGTCTTTTCTTCGTCTGTACATGTGTAACATGACGCAATAATCTGAGGGCAAATTTAGTAGTGAGTGTGTATGACAGAATCAAGAAAATAATGGGAGGTTAATTGAGGAAAACTCTCTGATTTGATTCAGGAATAAGTAGACAAGAAAATAGCTCTGCTAATTTGCCATGAAAAATTGAAGTTAGTTAAGAGCCTTATGGAGGTGTCCAGATAAAAACCAGTGTTACAGAGAGTGTGATTCAGGTACAGTGCTACTCTCCTGGTAAGGATGACTATGAGATTGAAAATCACTACAGCAGAGAGAAGCTGTGAAATAAACAAAACAGTCTCTCTCACCTGGATTCTTGCATTTGGCATGAAAAATTCTACACTTAGAATATCTTAGAGGCAAAAAGAAAATCCCAGAAACCAACCACTTAAGAGAACAAAATGGTAGGTTTCTTAAAGAGTATAGGTTTAGATTTATCACTAACAGCTGTCTCAGGCAGCAGTTTCACCAAGATGGATCTAGTTTATGAAGAGTGTGAAGGGTTTGACTTCCTACTCAGTGCAGTGAGCTAAAAGTTTTATTTGGAGATGCCTGTGGTGTGTGCTCAGGAGGTGGAAGGACTGAAGGACAGGCTGGTCTGGACCTGGTTCTGTGCCCCACAAGCATTTTGTAAAGAACAGGGCAGCACAGCAAAATTGAGCCTCTCCTCCCATCTCAGCCAGCATGTCCTGGGATCCAGGAGCAGCTTGATAGCTGCCAGAGCTCAGCACAACTGCCAGCTTAGGAGATAAGGAAGGAGAGAGCCATGGCAAGTGCAAGAAACAGCCTTTTTCCTCTCAGTTTGCAGGGGCTGATGCATGCAGGGTTGATTCCCAGCATTAGTTAAGTCAGGAGTACATAAAGACCAACTTCTGTTGGCTGCCTGCAGCCCTTTAGATAATGTTGGGGAAAACAGGAAGGACCAGTCCCTTGGCCACATAGCACAGAGATGAATGAGCCATAACATTTCCCTTGTCTGATCAGACTGGGATAATCTGCTTCTTCCCAGGTCCATGCTCTCTACAGCCAAAGACTGTAGGCAGTGAAGCACACAACCCTGTACAAGAGAACTTGGTCTTCATCTTCTACAGGCTTTTGGGAGAGACATTTGAAACAGAAGATACTACAGTAGCACTTAGCCACCACCTTTGCTCATTAATGCATGTGTCATTAATAGTTGTGTCAGCTTTATTGTTATTTAATATTTACCAAAAACAGCACTGAAAAATTTAGTGGCAGAAAATTAAAACCATGGCTCAGCCATCTCTGTCCTCCAGGGAAAGCAACATGTTTGTGTGCCAGTGGCCAGATTCTGTCCACAACACTAATTCCAGAGCAACTTCTCTGATTGCAGTGTGTCAGTGCAAATGAGATCAGTATCTGCTGAACAAGAAGTACCATTCATTAATGTGGACTCTTGGTGGCTAAATATATAATTAACACTAGTATTACTCATCTTAGAAAACAGTCATTTTGCATAAATATCTAATTAGGCAGGTAAACTTTATACAGATATATATCTAGATATATATATATAACACCTATCTAAGACTTCAACAAGTTCTCTATATACTTCCTGGTAAACCTAAAATGTTGGCAAGCATCTATTTTCATATAAAATTTGTTTCTCCTAGTCTGATCTGCTAGGAAGGTATTCTTTGGTAGGATTTTACAAAGTTATGTTCAGGAACCAGCAGTTTGGGCTGCCATCAATGGATTATTTCTGGTGTTATAGAACAAATTGTCCGTATTGATGCTTACTCTGACTGTTGATGAGAAGTACATAATTTGGATTGTATAAAGTATTTAGGAGTCACCTTTTAAACCATATGTGTGCCTGGCTGACAATGGCAACTTTGTCAGAACTGGTTCTACTCCATCAGAGAAGTTCTCTTTTTTTTGTGTAAGAACTGAAATTGATTTGTTTTCCAAGAAGTATGATGTCAGCTTTTAATTGAGTTGTCTTTACTTCAACTGAATGATGTCAAAACGGACTGGTAATTGCACTGTACTACAAACTCTCTCACTTGCCAGATAGGAGGTGGTGTGGTTTTGCTTGTTTGCTTTCCTTCTAAGCCATTTTAGGGTGAGAAGTTGTCAAATCTCTAACTTCCCCTTCTTCTCACTCTGAGTATTGCCAAATTAGCGTTTGTCCAAGACAGGTGAGGGTGAGGTCAGCAAGTGTTCAGTGGTGACTTTCACATGGGCATGAATTGTAAGGGTTGCTGGACTTCATGGCGAGTTCCTTTGGAATATGCCTTTTGCAGCAAGAAGCTCTTGCAGGCCAGAGCTAATGCCATAAGCAGATTTCACCAGCATCTCCAGGGAGGTGAAATCTGCTGCTTATGCTTGCATTCTGCAAGCAGTTGGATGTCCTACTGCATTTTGGTGCAGATTCTGCTTGCATTTAAAAATGCAAGCACAGGTCTTGAACAGCTTAAATGTATCACCCCATAGCTGTTTCTGAAAGCATTCTGCTTCTGATCTTCTCCTGGCAAAACTGGCAGTAGTTCTACAAAGATCACAGGGCTTTACAGCTGAAAAGCCAGATTGGGAGTGAGGAAGTGTGCCCTGTAGGACTGGAGAACTGTTCTGAGACTGTTCTCTCCAGCAATTGAGTTGAGGTTCATCTTATGGTTCCCCTCCTACCTTAATGGGAGAAGGGAATCCCAAAGGAGATGCATTGGCTCCCCGTGTTCAGCTGAGTTACTGTCTACTTGTGGAAAAGATACAGAAAAAAGCTGGAGGCTGCATTCTTCACTGGAGTGAGGTAGAGATACATCAACACACTTTAGCAGAGAATGAAATCCTAAATTATACACCAAATGGCACCATGGATAAAATTACAAAAACAACACTTTTTCCTGGTTTCTTTGTAGTGGTAATTTATTTTCACTGAGAATTTGGCTCCCATCCCAGTCCATCTAAAGATGTAGATCAAAGACTCATAAAATATGTTGAGTTGGAAGGGACCCATCTGACTCTTGGCCCTGCACAGGACACACCAAGGATCACAGTGTGGGTCTGAGAGTGCACAATCTGAGGTTTTATAGAACTTGAAGGTGTCTGGTCTCCTTTGCAGTTATTGGAGCTATAGACACCTAAGTGCTCCTGGAAGCCTTTACCATTTCATTATTATTATTATTATTATTATTGTTATTACAAGTTTTGCTTTAATCCGACCCTAGGCATTTTTGAAAACATTACTCTCCTGTGCTCCAGGATCAGATTAAAACTACTGAGAAAATGCATTTCCAATGCAATTTACTTCACTTCCTGGAGAATGCAAACCCAGCTCCTTCAGGCACATCGCTACTGCCTGAATAGCTCATTGGCATATTTTATAGGAAAAACTTTGAAACATTTTCTTAACTTTGCCACCAAAAGAGCATTTGAACCATACATCCTCCTGATTGTAACAGAGTATCAGTGTTGATCGTCTGACCAGTTAAGTTTTAGTAGTGTTCTTCACAGCCCTCCAGTAATATATCAAACACTGTTATGCACATAATGCAGCACTGTGATCTAATTTAAATAATACTTTTTTATTATTTATACTACTCTATGTAATATACATCAACACTTTGCTATATAACCTAAGTGATAACCCTCTTCTTAGTTACCTGCCAAACTCTGAATTTCTGTTTGATTTATATTGCAATTAGCACAGTTACCAAGTTGTAATGATGTCTCTTTTCCTTTGAAATGGGATGTGTAAGTCAAACTATACATTTTGTGTGTTTCTGTTTTGAGATGAAGTTTATAAGGATTTACACACAACATTCAGTGTTCTGTATAAATCTGCATACATTTGTAAATTCATCTGTTAATCCCCTTTTATTTAGAAAGTATTAATTGATGGTGGTTTATTAGGGATTTTTATTTTTGCATTTTTATTTTTAGTACTGGTTATTCTTGAATTAAGCAGAGACTTGTCAGCTGGGTTGCTTTATCTTTGATTATGTACATGACCTTATAATTCTTCCACAGTTCAGTAAACAAGTACTAGCTTCACTGACCAAAAAAAAAAGTCGCAACCTAATGTGTCTATGGTGCTGTATTTTGCTGGTATACATTTAAAACCAGAAATGATTTAAAGGTCACTTTTGAGTTGTTCTAATAAGTAGCCTTTCCTGGTTTGGGGAGTTTTGGTTTTGTTTAGCATTGAAAACAAGGTGTATTTATCTGAAGCTATATAATAGTTTTTCTACTGTATCACATTTCCTTTTGCAAAGAGGGGAATATCAGCCTGATGTAACATCCTTTCACAATCAGTGGAAGGGGGTTTTGTTTCACTTTTTTATTTTCAGTGGATTTCGTGAGGCTTTGGATCAGGCCAGCAGTTACAGGAGCTCATCATCCGAGGGTTTAAGGGATAAATGACAACTTGTGCTGGCCTTTAGTGCTAGAAGGGATTTTACTGAATACTAAAACTACATGCTGGACTCTGGAATGGCTGACAATCTAAAATGGGAATCTTTTTCATTTGTTTACTCTGGCCTGAAATCCCAAGACCTTCTTTTTTTGTTTGGATGACATTGAACTCGAGTACATTTTTAAGTTACCTAGAGCATTGTACATTTCCTGAGTATGTGTGTGGGACAGCAATTGAAAGTCATACCTGTATCTGATAACCAGTTCCATGCCTGCATCATTCACACTCACTACTTAAAACTGCCATGATGTAAAATGTTGGGGGGAATGATTTGTGTGTGTATGAAAAGCATTATGAACTTGTACATTTTTTTATACTCTGATCTGTAATTTCTGAAGTATTTTGTTTTACAGAAAAAGTGATAAAGCAATCAAAAGACCAAGAGATTTAGTATCAATGCTTAAGGGTCACAGGACCTTAACTGGCCAATAAGTTAATTTAGTACAGTGATAAGCCAATTTTTTTTTCCTGTACTTGGCGTCTGAAACTGCCAACTTCATCAATATTAAAATACGAACTGTGACGGGGAATGAACAGTGATGTTAAGTTGTATTTGTGTTTACCTAAATGAGCAGTCCGAAGGCAAGTGCAATCAGCTGATCTTTAGGAAATATGAAATTGTTGATTTAGAGGCATACTTGCATTTTACATTTTCTTGATGTGTAATCATATTGCCAAAGACAAACTATTTCATCAATTATTATTGTAAATAACACTTTCCCAAAACCTACCATAAAGTTTCTGTGATGTATTGTCTTCCAGTTGCAATAAAAATTACTGAGTTGCATCAATTGAACAATTGTATTTGTGTGAATATTAGTTTCAGAATATGCTCACATAGTAAGACGTAACAACAGTGGTTGTTTTGACTGGGTTTTTTTTAACAAATTAATTCTTTCATTATTAAGTTGTTCTGGCCCTTGTGGGATGTTACCTGGATATTTACTTCTGTAGATATCAGCTCATGTTAATTTGCTGCAAATGGCTAGACATACTAAGCTGATGTTAAGTTAGGATCTGATCTTTCTTTTTTCATCAGTTTTGCAGCCCAGAAACAAAGCTCATTTCATTGGGAATTGTTTTTTGGTTTGATTTTTGGGTTTTGTGGGTTTTGGTTTGTTTTATTTTTTTATTAGGTGGCAACAATCAGAAGAGATCCAGTAATAAAATGTCTAATGGCATATTATATAACATCCTGAAAAACATACCTTTGTAATCTGTGCATCAATCCCCCCACCGAAGTATACAGTTGAAGAAAAAAGTGCAAAAGGATTCTCTTCAGAGAATGAATAATGAGTATAAAAATTGGAATGGTCTCATAGCTTTCTCCAATTAAAATTAAACTGAATTGTACAATCTTATAAGTGACAGCATTCCTCAGACCCTGTGGTTTTGAGTGTTCTGTTAACAGCCTTAAATATCTATAGGTAACTTGGAAAAGGACTGAGAAGAAAGAAAGCCCCTCAGTTCTTCCATCAAACTTTCTCACAGCTGGTTTGAAACACCGCTGAAGCAGAGAGGGGGTTTCTGAGCCATGTGATAAGAATGTGTGGCTGCTGAAGCTGGAATTCAGCTGACCTGAGAGAGCTGACTTCTCTCTTGTCTTGACGTCATCCTGAGTGGCTGGTATGGGAGACTACTGCACTAGGCTTCTGAGGGACAGGATGGATGTGAACATCCCAGGAGAAAGTGGAACAGAAGAAGCAAATGTCTGAGATACACACAAAAGAGCATAAAAGTGCCCAAGCTCAGTATCTGTCCAGGCAATTGCTATTTCCATGCATTGCCTGGAAAAGTTTGTTTCTAACCAATCCTCGGTGCCCACTGCTGCTGCAATTGAACAAGGAGAGAGAAAACTTGGCCAAGGAGGGAGACGAGATTAGAGTTGACTGATGAGAAGGCAAAACCTCCTAACTGCTCTGAACCATTTCCTCTAATGGATCCCCCCTCCCATCTGCTGCCAGTTAGGGAAGGATCACGTAGCAGTCAGTGGATGGATCCCTATCGATGTGTGTAGAGGAGCAAGGAGTCCTGCAGTCTCCACAGAACATGTTTTAGCCTTCATGTACAAGCCAGCAAGCTTGCCAAGAGCCTGGTTGTGGACTTGTTTCAGCATAGGGCACTGCAAAAGGGTCTTAAGCCATTTAGCTCAGGCATGCTGTAAGAGATGTGCTGAATGCCAGCTGTGCTACCAACTTCCCGTGCAACTGCAATTTAAACAATCAGACTCTATATAAACACCTGTCCTACCTCCTCTCCAGACTCAATGCCCTTATTTGCACCATGTATTGTCAAAACGCCTCTGGCAAACCCTTGGGCAGCATGGGCAGGCCAGGTGATTTATGTAGCAGGTCTTCCTGCTGCTCTTTCTTCAGGGGTGTCCCTGCTCCAGCATGCATTGCCTGCAGCCACTCCAGGAATTCCTGCCCTGGTGTGGATTCCTCAGGAACTCACAGATCCCGTCTGATCTCGGGTGGGTCTCCAGCAGCCCTCTGTGTGCTGCTTCCTTTGTAAAATACATCCGAGCAGGAGCACTCCCCGCCCCTCTGACTGCCTACAGCAGTGGCACCCAGGGCTTGGTCTTTCCTTTTTGTTCACCTCAGCCTTCAGTGGGCTAAGACCGTCTGTGGCCCACTGCAGCACCTCGGCCCCTCAGCACCTCGGCCGCTGCGGTGTTCAGCCTGCTCAGAGCCTGCCCTGGCCCTGAGGAACACAGAGGGGCAGGTGCCATGGCAGCGCTCTGGGAGAGCCCTCGGGGGCTGCATGGCAGAAGAACCCCCATGGCTGAGATGCCCGCCCTCGGTGTGGGCACCCAGCTGCCTCTGCCCTGCCAGCCCTTACCTGTCTTCCCTTCAGCAGTCCCTAGGCAGAATGGGATGGCAGGGCCCCTGCCCCTCCTCTCCATGTAGAAATAGAAGCGGTTGTGTGACGTGAGCTACATGAGGCCTATGAGCTTTGACACCGCAGTTTTTGGCTACGGGGCTCCAAAGCGCCCAGGCCGGGCTCAGCTGACCCCAGCGAGGCTGTGGGTGTAAGGCCCGGCCCCCGCAGACATCGCGGCGGCGCTGCGAGCCCCGGGGAGCGAAGAAAGGAGGAAAACGGAGCTCAGGGCACCGGAGGGAAAACACGGCCCCAGGCTCACCCGCCTTGCTCGCAAGGGCAGGTACTCGATGGGCGTGACGCACAAAATGGTTACACACAAAATGCAATGGTTACATTCAAAATGTTGGTGTGGCCTCCGTGCTAAACTCCTGTCCCCGCACAACAGAATCTGGTAGTGCGGACTCCCTGTGAAGGGGTGCCATGGGACCCTTCTGCTGGCATAATGCACACCGGCTGGGGAAGTTGCCTAGAAAGAAAGAAGAGAATGTAAAAAACAACAAAAGGCTTTGTTCTGGGTGCTCCAGATCTTGTACTATGCCAGGAAATGAAGCAACAATTGATTCTGTGATGTCTGCTTCTTAAAGAAATATTATAAAGGAATAAATCTTCAACTTTAACACAGTGCAATACTTTGAGTGGACACATTCAATCCATGTAAGATAATTAAAGGGTTTTTTAAACTTCATCATAAAGTACAGATGATTAACAATGGTGAGAAACTTCATGGAAAACACTACAGCAAACATCTGTCAGACTTAATAACAAGCATACACTCTGCTTTTCATCTTATACTGTTTGACATAATTTTTATTGGCTATAAATCTGCAGGGTTTGTTTATATTTCTATTTGCATTAGGATTGGTTGCCACTTTATATTTGATCAGCAGAGCTGCTATTCATTGTGGTGTAAGGAATCAAATAATGATTGTGTATATGCAGCAATCTGAGCATTACGGTGCAGGAGACTGTAAACAAAATTTTTAAATCTCTGCTTATCATCATAAGCAATGTTCTCTCCAGGTCTTTAATGACAATCAGTTTCTAGAGGCTTTTCCCAAATAACTGTCATTGAAAACAACAGCATATTTTTGGTAGCTTGGTCCTGAAATGCAGCATCTTCCTGCTGCTGAGACACAACTTCTCCTTATCTCTCTGTTTTCAGTCTCTTAGACAATACACAAAGGTAGTGCCCACATTTTACTTTTTCTGCTTTTTTAAATGAGTGGTAGTACATCAGCAAATAGGAGGAAAACACTCCTGGTAGGTGCACCATAGGAGGCAAAAGCTGTGCATCAGGGACACCCTGTAAAATGGCTGTGGGATGATGCAGCAGATCCCTCCTGAGCTGACATTTCTGTATGTACAAACCCAGTCGTAAAAAATAAATGGATTATTGGCAAAATATGATAGGAAAAGTAGGATGAATTAGAATGACAATGAAAATATTGATGACATGGCTCCTTTGCCCTTAATTAGGGCAGGCAGACAACCTTTTAAAAGAGTACAGTCTCCTCTCATTCCTTTGCAGCTTTGTTTTTTCATCTCTAAAACACGGATCAGTCTGTGATGCAGGGACCTGGTTTTAATCATCTTCTTACATAATCTCTGCAATCATAGTAAAGTGCAGTGCTGTTCAGTGATTTTAAAAATAGCTTTATTCAGCTATCAGCATACTAATTAATACACTTGCTTATTCCAACCTGGTTCATTCACCATCTCAGTCACAGAAGCCACGCTACCTGGGGTGTAATCAAATACAGCTGGCTTTGCCTGCTACACCACTGTAAAGAGCAGATCATCCATCAGGAGGAGAGCCACAGCTCCTGCTCCTGCTGGCCAGTGCCTGCTGTCTGCTCCTGGCACAGCAGTAAGGAGCCATGCTGCAGTGAGATCTAATGGGTGATCCACCATGCCAAAACCAATGGATTTGGGTAATAAAGCCTAAAAGGCTGCAAACAGAATTCAGTCAGCCATTTTGGGCTTTGCAAGCAAGGTAGGGGGACAGGGAAAGAAAGGCAAAGGACAGCAAAGCTCCTTTGGAGCAAGGAAAGGAAAGCTCCTTGTCTCTGCTGAGAAGGAAGAGATGACAGCATGGGAGGCTCCTGTGCTAACTGAGGCATAAAAGAGTTGTACATAGGGAAAGGGCTGGGGAGAATCCCTGTGGGAAGCAAGTGCTCAGCATCTGACATAGGAAGTCAGTGTGGCTTTGTCTCTGTTAACACTTTTTCCTTTATGAGGGACTTCTCTCTCAGCGCCTTTTAAAGTGTTTTGCCCACTCCAGAGCATTGTGGCTGCCAGTCCTGTGCCACAGCTCCTACTGTCCCAGCACTGTGTCTGCTCCTCACCATGTGCCCAGCTGCCCTGTGTGACTTCTGCACCCAGGTACCAAGCTGAAATGACTAAAAAACTAAAAAACTGCCTGGAGGGTTTGCTGAATCTCAGGCTAGAGGCCATTACCTCTGTGGGATGGATGGAGGACTTGAATGGACTTGGGAGAGAATTATCAACCAGTTCCAAGGTACCATATTAGGATACACCTCTCCTGCTGAAAAGTCATGTCTCCATCCTCCTTTCTTCTTCCTCACTATCCTGCTTTGCTTTGTTTTGGGCAATCCTAGGTGTTGGCAGACTGTCTGCCCTAAAAGCAAAATCTGGGTTCTAAAGGCCTTTCACCATTTTTATTATCTGTGTTTTAGAAACAGCTATTTGCAAACAGACTCCATGACTTAACCCAGCAGCACCTGACCTCTGAAACAGCTCTCACCTTACCCAGGCATTTGCTTTAGTAAACTGGAGAGTAAACAAGTGTGAGGTCGGGGGCTGCTGAGATGTGGTGGAGTAGAAGCCAAATTGGGCATTCCGTACTCCCACGCTGACAGGAGCTGTTTGCTGGCCCCGCTGCCTTACCACTGCCTTCCAATGAGGCTGCAGTAAAATTGACAGTCTGTGACAATGTATCTTACTGGAAGCAAATCAGTCACCTCCACTGCACTGGCAATGTCACCTCCACCCACAGGGCTGTTCCCAGTGGCCAGAGGGACCCCGCTCTGTAGGACAAGTCACTGCTGAGTCTCAGGGAGCCTTGAGCAGCCAGGGGCTGTAGCCTCTTTGGGTGGCCTGTGTGGGGGCTAAGTTCCTGTGGCCACAAAAAAAGGATGAATATTTTCAAGAGCTGTGAGATTTTTAATTTTTTTTTAACAATTCATCTTGAAACAACTAAGTAATAACTTGTGCCTGGCTGAGTTTGCAAGGTAGAATTATAATAATTTCTTGTTCAGGGACAGAAGAAAAGATTATTTGGCAGACAAAGGCAGACAGAGCTTGTATCCCTTCAAGTGCCTCCAGTTGTTTATTCATGCGGACTGTGAATGCCACTAAAATACATGAGAGCTCACTATGAAGACAACTGTCTGATGTGTATAAAAATAAAAAGACAAACATATTTCATTTTAGACAGAAGACATGTTAATTTAACATACAGATTTTGAGACAAAATGGGAAGCTTGAAAGTGGCTGCCACAGGAAAGGGTGGGCTGCCAAAAGGATTAGCCCCTCAGAAGTTTTGCTCACTGAGGCATGGCCAGGGTTTGCCAGAGACTTAGCCCCACTCCTAATGCTGAGGTTGGGGCTGGGAGGGAGCAAAAGCCTCAGCACAGTCAGGCTGCCAAGGGTAGGGGTTTGTCGCCAAGACAGAAATTTTTCTTGCAAGCAAGCACCAGAATTCTGGGGCAAAGGCTCTGTCCACACCTGCACAGGGAGTTAAACAGAGCTGGAGCTGCAGCATGAGCAGGGATGCAAAGGGGTTGCCAAGGGACAAGGTAATAAGCTGAGAGGGTCTTGCACTGACAACTTTTTTATCTGGGCCACAGTGTTTTGTTTGCATCTCTTTACCAGTGAATCTTATCAGATTGCTGTGTTATATCTCCTCAGTCTGCTGCTGATGTATGAACTCATGAAAAAGACTCCATTCCCAATCCCTAAATTATCCAAGACATCTCACTGCCCTTCTATCTGTCAGTTTGAACTTTCAAACTGCAAATTTTTGTCCCGCTCTCTGGCTGTCACAAAAGCAAATACTGTGTGGATTTATTGTAACAAAATAATTTATTTTAAAAATACACAGCTCATCTGGCTGAGTTTTAGTCACCCCTGGCAATAAAGGCTTGTGTTTTCTCTTGCACTGGAATTCTGTAACCCAGAGTGTGGATGTGAAGTTAGTTACATGTCAGAGGAGTGCGGGCAGATGATGCAACTGATGAGGAAAACCTTCAGCCTGTCAGAGCTGATGCCACTCAGGCTGTGGGGAGGACAAGAGACTGCTTGGTGGGACCCCTGCTGCAGGTACCCAAGGTGGCTGCTGCCAAATGAACTACCCAGGGGACACGTCAGCACATCCCAGGGTGGATACTTCAGGGCAAAATCCTTTTCAAACATTAAAGTCTCCTGGCATACTCATTTCATTCTCTTTGTAGCTTTTCTGGCACATGTTTATTTCCATGACATGGGCAAATACCAGCTTCAAACTGAGGTTCTTGCTGAAATCAAAATGCAAATGTTTTCCTTGCACAATCAGATTAATATCAGGGCACCTTAATGGGCCTGACCAGCATCATCTCCACCTACACCAGCCTGTGGACTCAGGAGCCCCATTTCAGCTGAGCCCTGGGCTCTCAGTCTGTGTCTGAGTGATGCTACAGAAGTGTCAGTCTCTAGCTCAGGCAGAGCTGTGCCTGTCCAAGGATCCTGTTGATCCAGACCCTGAGCAGCAGACTGACTTCCCAGCTTGACCACAGACCTGCCTTGTCACTGGGGAGAAGCCCAGCAATCACTGTGCTGTATCCAGCCCTGCTTACCTCACTGAACTTGACTCTGATCTACTGATTGACTTCCCAGCAACATTTTGGAGCTGCCTTATAAGCACAGTGCTGCCTTATAAGATCTGAATTCTGGGTAGAATCTGGCTACTGTCTGCAGGTTTGCCTTGCTCACCTTGCTCAGGTGCTGTGGGGCTGGGCCCTGGCTGGAGAGCTCCCTGACTCTTGGGGAGCAGCTTGGCTTCATGGCACAGAGCTGGGGCTCCTTAGGGAGCTACAGGACTCGGGCATTGCAGAGGGGGCACGCTGTGCTGTGAAGGTAGCACACGATTTGCTTGTCTGATCTGTTCAGTAGGCTGGAAAATATAACTAATTAATTTAAATTGCTACTGCAAAAAAGTTGCTTAAATGTCCAGTCAAGTCCAATTACAAATCTAAATGGATTATGTTTTCCATTGGGATACAAGCATCAGCCTGTTCCCACTCCCTTCCTGGGGCTGGTCTGGAAGCCATGGTTTGGCACCCATAGCCCTGGAGGTGTGTAACTAACTTGGGAGGTGAGGCAAGAGCAGCAGAACTGTGCTCTTCCACATTATCTCTTTTACCTGTTGCATGTTCATCTTCTCAGGGGAGAAAAAAATTGTGAGCTGATTGTATTTTTGGCTTTTGGTCAACTATGACCTACTGGTCAGGCTTAAGTTTTCCTAATTTTAGTACAAATAATTGTCATTTTGTCAATATTGGTCCACATATACAATGCTGGTAATCTTGCCAGAAATTATGCCATCCAAGTAACCAGACTAATGGTTCTGGTCCCACTGGAGATTGCAGGACAAATTAAAGTGGCCAAAGAGCAGGGCTGTCCCTTTAGTAATGCATGGCTGCAGATATGTCTATTTACATTTGGTCATTCTTTACAATTTTAAACTAATAGAAGATTCAGTTACTTCTTTTCCAAGCCTGTAATTTTCTTGTCAGTTCCCTTCTCCCCTTTTCTTTATACAGGCTATTCTGTACCATGGCTGCAAATAATCTTCACAGGCACTCACCAACACATGGCAATGATTTTGCCCCTCTCCCCCCATGCACGTTTTCTCATTTTGCTTTAATGAAGCATTTTCTGGGTGGGGCACTGCAGATCCCATTAAATATGCTTCTGTATCAACACTGCTCCTAAGCAAAATATATTGATTGGTGAAGCTTTGGACCTACTTTAATCAAGTAATCTAAAGAGGGCTTAAGCTTCAAAACCCTAGTGATGCTCCTAGCTTCAAAGCTTTTACTTACACTGAATTAATTTATCCTGGATGTTCTAATGCTCTCTGCAACCCTATAGATTATAATGTTAGAGGTTGCAATCATGGCTGTGATAATATTCCCTAAACTTGAACTCTATTGATCATAAAGTAAAGTCAGAAGTGGGAGTGGGGAGCACAAGGAGTAAACCAAAGGATTTGATTTGAAGCAGGGAGGAATGTGTGCACCCTTCTAAGCAGGCTGCTGGGAAGGAGAAGTTAACAACCTCAGAAGATGTTAACACCTGGGGGTTTTTGACTGAAGATACATTTTGATATGGAGTTAGTGTCAAGTGATCATTTCCAGATACCTTCTTGCATGATATTGTAGGTGTATTATGTCACAAATATAATTCTTAGTCAAAGGGAAGGTTAGTTGGATTTCACATGTTGAACATCAATACAAGTTACAGTATTAGTCTCAGCTATACCATGGGAAAAGGGAATAATGTTCTTCCCAATCCAAGCAAGAGCTAGAAACCATGATGTGTAGCTCCTGATGCTGAATTATGTGCACTGATGACACAATGGATATGTGCTGAAGGCCTGATTGTGTTAGGTTAACAGTTGCTTCAATGGTCTTAAGGGTCTTTTCCAAACTAAATGATCCTGTGATGCTAAGAACATTCTCATCTTTACAAACCAATGTGTTCATATTTGTAAGGACCAGCAGGGCTCTCCCATGCATGCTGGTGATGCACTGAACACCACAGGGAAGTGTCTCATCTGGTGTGTGCTGCAGTCTAAAGATGCCATTAAATCACACTGGGTTTGACTGGCGTTAGTCAGAAGTGAAATGTGCTCAAACAAACGTAACTGCACCTTTTCCAGTGTTGATGCAGGGTCCCTCTGGGTGGCAGGCATATAAGTCAGTGGCATTTTATTGGAAATAATAGGGCTGGCATCCTGTGCTCCTGTTGCCCATGGCAGAGGCCTGGCATAGTCTCCCCCCTGGCAGAGCACTGCCTGGTGCTGAGAGGCTGAGCCAGGGCAGAGTTATTGTCCATCAGTGGAGGGGGGCAGTCAGTCCTCTCTAGATAACTCCCAAAATTTCTTTGGAGTCTGGGCGCTGAGCCCTGCCTGTTTTCCAGTGATTATCATGCAAACAGCATATTGGTGAATAAATTAAAAGATTATTTAAAGCAATGATAACTTTTATGTTTTCATTTGATAGGTAAAGGCTCATATTATTTTGAATAAAGACTATCTCCTGCTTTATGAATCTCAAAGACTATGAAGGGATTTCACACAGAGAGCTCTGATTACTACAGTAATAATTTCTTCTACCACCCTTTCAAACACTTATTAATAGAAAAAATATCAGTTCAAACTGTCTTCACTTCACACAGAAAATATCAGTGTTCACAGTGTGAATTTTAACATTCTTATCTGATTAGTTAATGTCAACAATTATTAGTGTACTGTCAATTTAACTTTCTACTGTCCTCCATTGATCTCAGTCTCCATATACCATGCAGTGCACATCACTTAAAAAGCAACTTTCCTGACTGGCTGGGGATGACTTTCTGTCCTGCTGTCAACTGGCAGTAAGCAAAACAGGAAAATTCGGCACATCTTCCTGTGCATCCTTGTGACAGGCTCTCACCTTGCTGCTCAGCATCAGCTGGACAGCATCTTTAAGGATACAGAAAGTCATTCAAGAGGGGAACCAGGAAGTGATAGCAAGGAGAATCACTTGGTTTAGTTTCTTATTCTCTCATTTCATAAACCTTTAGGCACAAACAGATGGCACTTTTCTATTTTTATCATGACAGCAAGGAGTGGTACCTCCTATGAGAAAAGACAGAAAAAAAAGAAGCTAAAAGGTCAATTGTAGTCTGGGTAAGATGGTGCTGCACTGATAGTGCTGCACCTGGTGCTTGGAAGGCATCAGGGCTTCTAAACTATTTATTTCTTTTAGTCTGCTAGTGTCAGGAATCATAGTCCTCCAAGGGGAAAGGTAAGGCAGCCTCTGGCATTTTGGCATTCCTTCTCAGCCCTCGCTAAGCCTGAATACTATTTACAATACTATTTAAATTCTGATTGACTATATTGTGACCAATCTAAGCTTGCTCGGTTTTGCACCTAGATTCCAGAATGGGTTGAATTACTTCATGGCAACTGTCTTCTGAGCGGGGTTAATGTGAAATGTAGCTGCCAAAGCCATGAATGAGTGGAACACACCAGCCCCTGTTCCCTTACATTTCTCCCACCTTATATTCTCAGATCTCTTAGGAGGCACCAAGACATTTAGACAGCTGCATCCCAGTGGAAGGGAGGGACTGACTTTTAGTTCTACAAAATCCGTTCTCTCAGGTTCACACATGCTGGAGGAGACCGAGGAGATTCAGTCCAGCTGATTAGTTTTGCTTAAGGTCACATAACACAACCTCAGTCTTGAGTAAATGTGGATTCCTTGCAAATGTATCTGAATTTATGGTATGGCTTATTTCTATTTTATTTCCAAAACCCTCAGGAACTCTACATAGAGAGCAGACATCTGGACTCCTAATTTCTCTCCCCTTGTTCATGCTTGCCTCCCCCCCAGCAGTAATCCCTTTCTTTGCTGCACACAGTAGAAAATGAGTGTGCCTGTCCCTCTTGTGCACTGCTGCCAGGCCATTTTACGTAAGCATCCTTCTCTGTTTCCATCGCAGGACAGCATGTCCTGGTGGAGCCAGTTGTTGTCTCTAATCTCTGAACATAAACACAGAGATTACATTCCATTCTGTCACCAGTGTGCAGTGGATAACAGGCATGCTGTCATATCTGTGCTGCTTTCCCTGGGCTGTGCTGATCACTCTCCTGCTGGCACCAGCTCATTTGCCATCAATGATATATAGGCTGGGAAAGTCTTCTTTGGCCCCTCTTCCCAATGCTTTGACACATGAGGCTGCTCCATTCAACCCTCTCCAGGAAGCTTTAATATCATCCTCCTGCTCATCCAGGGACATGAGGACATCACAATGGGCGAGCTGGGCTTTCTGTGGCTCAGGCCACATTTGGGAGTCTCTCCTCTGCCCTTAGAGTCTTCCAGTGTTTGACCTTCATGGTAGCTCCCCACGAGTTACCAAAGGGTGGAGAAGAAGCTTAAAATGAAACCCAGCTGTCATTAAAGTAGTGCCTGGCCTGATTGCTCCAAACAGCTTAATGACAAAGAAACCAAAATTCCAGAAATGTCTCTCTTGGGCAATTCCTTCCCCCACCCTCGTTCTTCCACTAGCAGAGCTGTTTTTAAGACAGGAGATGGAACTGTGTAGCTTTAGATTAGTCAACAGCTGGACTCTATGCGATGTCTTCACTGCCAGGGGTAGGTGTGGGAGGGTAGGTGTGTATCCACATGGATATAGGTGGGGGAATACAAGCTACAACCTGCTAAGTTGCTGCATGTTCCACTTACCTGTATCTATCATGCTGTAGCTGCAAACTCAAAGTTGGAGTTACAGCAAGATCTCAGTCTGGAGTAGGTCAAGGGAGTGTGTTAACAGCAGAGTGGATGCATGATCATGGTGATCAAATTGGATCTGCATGTGACTCCTCGCTGGTGGAGAGCTGCAGGCAACAGGATTTTTTTAAGTGCAGGGTGCTCCCTTTTACATGAGGCTTTCAGCTCTTTCTGTTTTTGGCTGAGAAAGACTCACACCTTGCACAGCCACTGAAACTCTCGCTGCTGGTTTCTGGACTGGGGGATTAGCAGCTGGCTGCACAGGACCTTTTTATCTGATGTTCATGGTGTCATCAAATACCCTAATATTGAGGAGGGAATGGGAATTTACTGAGAAGTTGCAAAGTTTCCTAAATATGATCTCTCATTTTGTATTCGTGTGCCACTTGCAAGCAGAGGGTAGCAAGAGTGGGGAGAAACACCATGGTTCATTCAGTCATTAAATTAATAAAGACAGGGAAAGGGTGGACCAAATGGGCTGATTCCCTCACTTCATTTCTCATCGTTTGAGAATTATCTCAAATTATCTATGCCAGGAGGCAAAGAGTGGCAATATTGTACTTCAGCTGTGCTGGCCACTCTGAACAAACTGAATTTAGAGGGCTCTAATTTAGGCATCATCTCAAGCTCAAGCTGAGGCACAGGCAACCAAAATATTTCTGCAAGCCCACAAATGAGACTTGATGCCCAGCTCTCCCTCACATCATCATTGCACAAGACTGAACAATTGATTGGCTTTCTGCATGAAAGGATCCAACAGTCCACTTTACTTAGTACCAGAACAAATCTCTAACACAGACTTACTGCTGTGAACACATTTACCAAAGTTGAGGAGGTTGAAATAATGGGCAGCTTACAACCAATTAGCTACATTTATTGTATGGGATCTATTTCATTGTGTTGCTAATTTATGTTGGTCACACCAGATGAAATTTCCTCATAACCAAAGCCCAAGCAGAGCAGGCTGCATCCCAGGCTGTGTACTAAACTGCTGCTTGCTTTCTCTCCAAGTCTTTTGTCTTTCTCTCATTTTCTCTCACTCTCATTCCTTTTTTCCTTTCTTCGTGCAGAGAAGAGAAATGATTGCTAATGAATTGCAAGCATGGGGTATGGGAAGATCAGTTAATATGGCCCAAGTATTCAGTAAAACAAATACATTAAAGTGATCAAGTAATAAATGAAAATAGACCCAAAGAGCAGGTTCCACTGAGAAAACATGTGAGAATGTAAATTAATGTGACTTGATGAAACTTGAAATGTCATAACACAGCAGGGCATATAACACATCAGAGGAAATGTGAAAATTATACTTTTTCCTGAAATCACAGTTTTCAAAAATAAGTGGCTTTTAAATTCTTCTAAAAATATAATAAAGGAATTAGTGTCAAGAAAAAGGTTATTGTTGTTTATCAGACTGCAGGCTCATGGTGGCTTTTCACAAAATTTGAAGCTCTTTTATTTGAACTCTCTTATTTCTCTGACTATACAGTGGGAAAAGAAAAATCCAAAAGTCTTTCGACTTGTCTGGTTCCCTCTTCTTAAATTTGCACAAGGGATTTTTTAAAGTTGTTTGGAGTAAGTAGGTAAGTGGCATGGAAAGCTCATGTGTTGGGACAGTCTTTCCTCTCTTTCCATAATGAGAGATTTTAGATTTTTCTGCTGGAATGTAGCCCTCACTGGGCTCTGAGAAATTAATTAGAAGGGCAAGGATTCCTCCCCTGTACAACACCACAGGGCCAGGAGGTTGTACAAGAACAGATCCCTTTTCTTTTTGCACAGAGCAGATTTCTGTAGGAAGAACACCAAGAGTTCAGGTGTGTAGACAGAAAAAAGTCACCACATGGCACAGAATTGTTAATTTCCTGCTCTGACTGCAGTGACCTTGTGTGAAAAAGGCAGCCTTGGTCTCTAACACTGAGTGCTCCATGGGAAGACTGCACTGGATTCTGGCTGAGGATGGGAATCCTCTATGGCATGGGTCCTAACTGGCCCTGTGCCAGCCACCACCTCTCTGCACTGCTCCTGCTCAGATGCTTTCCCCAGACTATTTCTTGATTTTTTAATTTCCCAGTTTCCCTAATCCTCTCAAATAACCCTCAACGAAATTACTTTTATTCCACAGAGGAGAGGGACAGGCTGGGTTACCAGGGGATAAAAGGTGTCCTGATGCAATCCCACCCCATCTCTTTTCATGCAGACCTGCAGGAAGGTGGGATGGGACTGTCCAAAGAGACAAAGCTGGCAGACTCCTGTGTAACAAAACCTGTTCAGAGCAGGTAAATCTGGGGAGGCCTTGTCCCTGGGTATGCAGAAGCTGCCATGGGGAAGAAGGAAAACTCTTTTCCAAAAGAGATGTTCTTTGAAGAAGAGGGTTTCTAATTCCATAAGAATTGGTAGCAGAATATGAAGCAAAACCATAGAAGTAGAGCCCCATCCATTTGCCTGGCTAGTTAAGCTAAAGAAACCAGGTTGGTTTTGCAGTTCTTAGCATGTGTGATCTCTCCAAGATCCCTTTTATTTGCTTATTTATGTATATCATTGCTGAGGAAGATTATTAAACTTCCCTGTTGTTGAGGAAGATGATTTAACTTGCCTGTTATGACCCATATTTGACTCAATATGTTACAGTATTACTTTCTACATCCTTCACTACATGTGTTTAGACAGGACTTCTGAAAGATTTTGCCCGTGTTTCCCACAGGAGGAGTTGGTGGCCTGTGGAAAACCTCTTCTGTCTCAGAAAACCAGGGGAATGCACACAGTGTTTACTCTTGCCTTGTTCAAACTAAACCTTACAAATGATCTTTCCCTGCTGGTAGACTTTCACTGCTGGAATTTATTTCTAAAGCAGTTTTATGTCTTGTCAGTTGGTCTGCATTTACACCGCGGCTTTTCTGTCTGCTCAAATTCAAGCCCTAAGGGTGCATTGCTGCCCACCTTGGTTTTTTCCTGGTGGGAGTGAGGTGTATCTGTTATTAGGACATTTCCAGAAGGATTTATTCTGGCTAGTTTCTCATGGCTGTGCCCTTTCACTTCCCTGTTACTCTTTACTTTCATTTTGGGTGGTAGCTTTTGTTTATTGCTTAGAACCAGCAATGCCAGAAGAAGAGACATTAATATTCCACAGTGAAAGACAGTTTTTTAAGAAATAAACTCATTTTATTGCAGGCAACTGATAACAACAAGTAGGAACTGAGCATCTGGGTGAGCCACACCTCAGAAGAACTTAAGAGGATGAGCCACTGATAAAAATCTGGAGTACAAGTGCTATCCTGTATCATCCCAGAGGGCAGAGTATCAACAGGAGTGCCCATCCTACTGGGCTCACTGGTAGAGACCAGCTCTTTGAAAGCTTCTCACCAGGTTAAAAACTCAGTCACAGCAATTAACTGTACATTGCTGAAGTCCTAGGATTGGTTTTGAATAAATTTGGGAAAAAATTACGTGCAAAACAAACAAATAGAAAGGACCTAAAATATTCTATGATTGCTTAGTGGAAAATGGGTCATTATAATAGCTTTTATATTGCAGAACAATTGTGTGTGTCCTTTGGAACACTTACTCATGGCATACTCCTGAAACAGCTATTAATATACTTTTTGCTATGAGACCAATCCAGTTTTGTGACTTATGCAGTCATATTAAAACTTATCTATCCAGATGATGCAGAATTTAGAGAGTGAAGAGCTGACGTCTTAAGCCCCTGAGAATATTGATTTCACTAGGATCAGGATTTCACTCTCATTTCTTAATCCCTGACATACTGTGTTAAAATTGTTAATTATTGTATCTGATCACCCTGATCGAACTGGCTTACAATTTCTCACTCATAGACAGCAGTACAAGAGAGTCACTAATTTTAAAAAAAAACAAAGTCAAAAGATTTTTAAAGGCATTTTGGATATTGCAGTAGCCTTTAAAGACCTTAGTGATGATACAGCTGGAATTCTGGTATAAGTCTCAGGTAATACTTTGTGGTGTTTGATGCTTGCTGTTATTAGCATGTTTGGTTGTCTTCTTTCTTAGTGAGTCTTTAAGCCATTTGTACTAATCACTGAGGCCGTGCAGTATGGTATTGCAGCACCTCTAAATTCATACATAAATCCCAATCTTTAAAACCAATGCAATTAAAGGAGGAGATCTCGGTTTAAAAACTATTTCAAAAAGTGTCATCCACCTTCATTTTGCTGTCACCTGCCTGGAAAGTAATGAAGAGAATGGATACAAGGAATACAAATTGTAGGAACAAACACAGGGGGAAGGTCAGCCTGGGGTTTTTCCTCAGGTGCATGGGCTGGTGTCCATCAGGCCAGATTGCTGAGTACTGGCTTATATCATCACCATGCTCCCACTGCAATCTGTACAAAGTGGGATGGACTTAAACCTCTTATTTCTCATTCTCCAGCCATATCTCATTCCCCACTGCTGCTTCATTTCCTTATACTGTGCCCCTCACCACCCTTGATTTGCTAACCTCTGCTATCAGCAGCAACAGTGCAAGCAGCTCCCTGTCAGTGCCAGGCTGTGTTCCTCTCTGGAGCAGATTTTGTAGTGGTAGTATTATACATACCAGAAAGGGAACATCTGCCTCATGCTATTCCTTCCTCCCCCAAGTCAGCTCTCTTATGTCCTCCTACTCCCAATCTTCATTTTTTCAACTTAAGTATTTCTTCTACATATAATTTCCACCACTCCTGCTTGCTTTTGCTGCTTCTGAGCACTCAGGAACACTCTTCTTTCTTTTGCATGAGAGGTCAGCACTGGGGTTTGGGTTTCCAGTAGCAGCTGTTGAATGCTGCTGTAATTAAATGAGCTGAGACCTTTCCTTCCTTCCTTTGCATCCTTTCCAAAAGGATACAGATCACCTAAGTAATATTGATCATTATCTTAATACTAATATTTATATTCTCTTAATATTATATTAATATAATATTACTGTTTATGTTTATAATATCAATATAATATTGAATATTACCTTAATATAGATCATTATCATAATTCCAAAGGATTCTAAAGTGGCACCAGACATGTTTAAATACCTAAATGACTTCCCAGTTGTTGTTGACAGCCAGTTTCTTACTCCAACATTCTGCATTATCATTTGTTATTGGGTCTCATAACTTGGCTGTACCCAGCACTGTTCACAAACAGACAATGGAGAGTGTCTTAGTGGTAGAAAATCTCATTGCTCACATGAAGTTATAGAAGCTTCCTGGAAGCTGCCAAAGCCAAAGGGACTATTCCATTTATTATGCTGGCTCATAGCATGACCTGCTGTTGTAGTCTGTGCATTTTCTTATGCCCACAGATTTCTTGTGCATGTCTTAAGAGCAAAAGCTTGCAACAAGAATGGTTTTCTCAGCACAGAGCTGTACTTCAAGTTGTGAGTAACAGAAAATCTGAAACATAACCCCCAAAGGACTGTCCAGTCACACGACTCAATTTTCAGCTCACCTATTTGTCTCTGTCACTTGCTTAACCATTCCATAACATTCTATTGGCAGGTTGTATTACCCATTTTTAACTGAATGACAGTGTTCACATTGCTGTGAATGGCAGGTGGCCTGGATTTTCACTGGATGTATAAATTAAACAAGACAATTTAGACGGCCTTCCACATTCTTCCATTCTTTCTAGAGTAGGTACCTTGTCAGGAGGAAAGTACCAAATTGCATCAGATTTGACACACCTTTCCAAATAAAGTGTTGAAATTAAGAATAAATACTACATCCTTACGTTAACTGGTCAATGTAGATGTTATGCAGATATATATTTTCGTAACAGTTGTTGTCATAACCTAGTAACAATTTATTTTAAAAGAGGGAGTTCTACTCCAATACCTGCTCATACATTGTGTATTCACTCCTGTATCTCTACACATATCACGTATTTGTCAGAAGGAACTTGGGGATTAAATTATTGATAAAGTGATAAAGAGAGGCAAGAGGCAAATAAGTTATCCTGAATGAAGGCCAACAAAGCTGTACTGCTGTGCCACCAAAATCTGTTTTCCACATATACCACAGGAAAACTGCTTCTGCCTATTTCCAGATTCTTCCAGTGATCTCCACAGTATCCTTCCTGTGTCTCATGAAGGCAGACTTTATTCACCCTCTACCTACAGCATTACCAAAATTGTCCTCCTTCTGCTCCCCCAGCCTATCTGTGGCTACAAGTGTCATGCAAACAAAATCTGCTGCTCATCTCTTTGAAGAAAGGGGACCTCTCTGATCAGTAGGAATCCCTTGTCTCTAGCTCATAAGGTCTTTGAAGAATGGCCTGTCACTCAGGAGATGTGTACAGCATTCAGCACACGGGGCTGCCCCACTGGGGGCCTGGAGGTGGGATTGCAGTACAAATGGGAGCAGTGCAGGTTTGTCATAAAATGATGAACTACACAGCCATGTGGCATCATTTATCACCAGCCCTCACTACAACAAACAAAGCACGGAATACAATAATTCCTGGAGACGTATATCACTTTTTCTTCCTTCCTTTTTTGTCTTCTCTAGAGGGGAAATTTATACACCACTATGCTAAGTTGAGACTAAGAGTGGGTACCATTTGAAAACAGGGCTGCAGAAAAAGATTTGTTTCTAAACAATAAAATGCTTAAGAAAGCTTCACTAGAGAAGACTGAAAATTACTTGATGATAATCTGCTCTCAGTCTAGGAAGAGTCAGATGATGCTGATAAAGAAACATTTGAAACTTGAGCATTTGTCAGTGGCGTTAGGGTTTTTTAATTAATCAGCTTTCCAAGTGCACTACAATTTATATCTGCATTTGGCATTTAGTCATTGCAGATAGTAAACTGTACTTAGTAATCTTGCCTGTTCCTCATGAATCTTCTTGACAGACAGATGGGAGCTGTACATCTGCCTGAAGCCAAAGAGGTCTTCTCACACATGAGAAAACTTATAATCAAAGCCTGGCCAACAAAAATGATTCCCCAAGTCAGTAGCCCCATCATAATAATGCACAGGAGAGCTGGAAAGGGTGGGAAAGAGAGCAGGAGAGCTTGATGGGAAAGGGTATGCAGGGAGGACCAGGACCCACAAAGGGATGGGGAAGGCAGGTCTGGGACCACTGGAAAGGCACAGGGATAAACAAGGCAGCCTCCCACAGACCTGAATGTGCAAATGGCCTTTGTCTCTCACCTCATCTGTCTCCCACGGGGAATAGTCTGGCATCTCATCTCCTGGGTTACTGGGAAAGAGGAGGGCTTGCCAGTGCATGTGTGACTGGGAGCTCCCAGCTACTCCTCACACCTACCACTTGCTCTGCTGCTAAATGCAATATGCTTTGCTATTACCTAGCTGTAATTTGTTAAATCCTTATAAAGAACTTTATCACTATAAAGGAATGCTTCAGCTGCAAAGTTGAAAGGCTTGTTTCAAATGTGAATATTCCACATGAAAGAATTTCTCTTGTTTCAAACCATTTGCATTTTCCTTGCATGTTATTGATCTGATTGAACAGCTCCCAGATCAAAGGCATGCTGGTAAATGAGCAGCCGAGGTGGCAATATGCGGAGTGGACGCTGTTAAGAGAGCAGCTTAAATAATTGCCCACGGATTTATTGGGTAACATGATTAATGATTATGGAAATATGATGACATGATAGCAAAGAGTAGTGTGCAGTGATTGATGGGGAAGTTGGATAAGGCCAAGCTTAGATATCAGAGTATGGGAAACAGCATAATAGCTTGTAATCATTGTATATATGGTGCTTAGTTGTTAAGAAATTTTGATGTTTAATTTTGCCTTCTGGTAAGAACTTAAACTCCAAAGTTGTATGCAATGTTTCTCTTGCAATGAGGTAAGAAAAAAACCCTCCTGCTAACAGTGCATGGTAACAGCAGAATAGATGCAAAGTGACAACCTCATCTTTTTAAAAAATCCCCGTAAAACATACTGGAAGCTCATGCTGCTGTTTTAATTAACACCTGAGCAAACTATACATAACACATTAAAGGAGAAGAAGATCTGTTTGTGGAATGACAGTAGTTTGCATCTAAACAGCTTTTTCTCCTGTTTTGTTTTTTTTAACTCAAATTCCAGCAGCCAGTGGTAGCATAATGCAGGAGATGGGACCAAATTGCAGGCTAGAGCTACATCATGGCCAAAATATTGCAAACCCTTGCAGTTCATTCTCTGTTGAAAGTTACATAAGATTTCTATTCACTCTGTGCTGGAGAGTGATGCAAACCCCCCTCCTCCTTCAGAAATTTTAGTTTATGGCTCAGGAAATAGAAGGTATTATTAAAAATATTAATAAAAAGCTATTATAAAATGTGAAACATTAGCAGACAATTTTAGAGGTGAGAGTAGGCAGCAAAATCCTCAGGGTGAAACCCCAGTCCAGGAAAATGGAGTACAAAATTGACTTCAGCTTGGGCAGGATTCCATGCTGGGGTTTTTTGGTTTGGTTTTAAATTCTATTTCCTATATTGAGTATATGTGAATAGGATTGTACTCTGGATCTGAGACTCACAATTTCTGTGTGCCAGCAACTTGGCTGCTGTAAGTGACGGGACCTCATTGAAATTTTCAGCTGGGTGGCAGCAGATGACAGCTATTAGACCCAGACCTCCAGCTCCTGCCATCAGATAGTTGTGGTATGACAACAATTGTCATGGCTTTAAAAACAGAGTGATGTGGGTAGAATTGTTTAAATGAAAGAAGCCTTGTTCATGCTTGACAGTTCTGGAAAGAAATAACCATATTTGAAGCCTTGGAAATGCTGTTAATCTCTTCAGGGATGTGAAACAACAACAGAGATGGTGTAGGATTTGAGAGAGATACCAGGAAGCCTGGTGCTTTAAAGCCATAATCTATTTTGCAAGCCTCAAGAGTGAGTATTTGTGAGATTACAGTTCTGGTGAAGATTTTTCACAACAGAAGGCGAGATGTAGAGTTGAATCTGTTGGCATTTAGGGGCAGATTTATTTGTAGCCTTAAGTGGGAGACCTGGCACTACTCACATGCAAGATTATGTGATGGGTCAAAGCCTCAGGTTTAGATATGGTCATGCTCAAACATCCTGAAATATCATGTCTATATTGAATCTATCACAAATACCATCTGCCCCATCACTCTTTACTGGGAAGTCCATACCTCATTTTATGGCACACACAGGCTTCCTCATGAGAGAAAACTGGGATCTCTCTGCAGCACTTTCACACCAGCTAGACTCTGCCTGGCCTGTCTGAGAGCTGTTTTCAGGCAATCACAAATGATGGCTTGCTACAGGGTTCACATACCAGTTCTCTCATTTCAGTATTTCCAAAGTGCAGCCTGTAACTACTGTGTGGCAAGGACTGTGTCTGCCCAAGTGTCTCTTTAGGCTGCAGTCATGATGTTAGAACCAGAGAAACATAATTCACATCCTTGTGCACACCTGAACCCAAATATGTGGTCTTTTTATCTTGTTCCAGAGATTTGTTCTGATAGAGTTTCTCATGAATATCAGACTGCTAGCACTGCGCTAGCTTTTCTTTTTTTTTTTAATTATATTTATAACCATGATCAAACCTGGTCTAGCCCCACCTGGCCTCTGCAATGCACCATGGCAAATTCTGTGGTACACTGGGATTCCTGCAGTGGCATTATTTTAAAACAGAAAAACACCAAAAAAAAAAAAAAAAAAAAACCAAACAAAAAAAGGCATTAAAAAAATACGCTGGTGACTATTCTCTGGATCATTTCAGTTCTCAGCATTTTCCCAACTCCAGGTTGTGCAAGCCTATACCCCAGAAGTTTGGAAATCATGTTAATACCACTGAAACTGTGCAGGGGTCAGCCGAGGGTTTGTGCATCAAGCTGGGGTGGAAATGCTTTGACTCCCTTGTTTCAAGAAGGCCTGAGTGGCTGGTGCTCCCTCCTTTCTCGCCCTGCACTGAGTCCACAGCTCACTTCTGGCCAGCTCAGCTTTCACACTGACTGGCAACCTCGCTGGTATTCCAGGTCCCTGGGGCCTCCCCCACATACCCCAGTCAGTCCTGCTTTCAGATCCCCCTCAACACCGGGAGAAGGGAGCATTTGGCACCTTTCAGAAGGTAGTGAGGTTGCTAACAAAGCTCCTTTCACAGAACATGAGATTGATTTGCCTTGCAGGAATCATATTGTGAATGCTTGTTGGCATAATGAACCTGATAGCTTCACACCTACTTCTGATGGAAAGGTGTGCAAAAGCTGCACTTTGCACATTGCTGGAAGCTGTACCAAGGGACTGAGGACTGGAAAAGTAAATGAGTGTGAAGGTTCAGATCCAGAGAGGAACTAGATTTGCCTGCATGATGCACTCAGAATTGTGCCCAGTTCTGGGTTCCTGTGTACAGGACAGACATGGACTTACCATGAGCCCAGCCAAGGCCATGAAGATGATTCAGGGATTGGAGCACCTTCCGTATGAAGGAAGGCTGGGACAGCTAGAACTGTTAAAAGAGAGGCTCAGGGAGAATCCAATTGGAAACAATCCTCTGCAATGTGCTCCAGGATAACCCTGCTTGAGCAGGGAGGCTGGACCAGATGACCCACTGTGATCCCTTCAACCTGACCCCTTCTGTGATTCTGTGATCTTACCAGTGCATATAAACACCTGATGGAAAGGAATGAAGACAAGGGAGCCAGACTCTTCTCAGCAGTGCTCAGTGACAGAACAGGAGACCACAGGCACAAGTTAAGCCACATCAAATTCAAACTGAACACAGGACTTATTATTATTATTATTATTATTATTATTATTATTATTATTATTATTATTATTATTATAAGGGTGGTCAAACAGTGGCAAAAGTTGCCCAGAGAGGTCCTGAGACTCCATTTATGGAGATCTTTGAAACCCAGCTGGACACCATCCTGGGCAATTGGTTCCAGATGACTTTGCTTGAGCAGAGGGGTTGGACTAGATGATATCAAGAAGCTGCTCCAAACTTTAAACATTCTGTGATTCAAAACCTGTATTCAGCTGGTACATGCCCTGTCATCCTGCCTACATTTGCATCCAACAATCACTTTGCCTCTTGTCTCCTTGCAGTGTACCACTGGAGTGCCAGGAGCCCAAAGTGTGCTGCTCCACCCTATGCATGGCATCTCAAAGCACCTAATTCCTACCTCTGCTGCTGCACAGAAGTGCTTCAGTACTGAGAAGCTTCAGAACCTGGGTACAGAAGATCACAAACACGGGATTGACGCTGTGTTACACTCAGGTTTCAGAAACAGGGATTCTTTTGTTAGCCTGTCCTGATTAAACCTGGTAAGTGACCTGAGAACCACTGTAGGAACCAGCTATGTGGGTTCAACAGCAGCTGCTGCTATTTTTTATGAAGTGCAGGTGGAGAAAGAATAAGCAATGGCAGATTATCTTTGCAGTAGCTTAGTGGTTCTCTCTGTCAGAGAATCCAAAAGTTAAATTATTTCCTCAGAGAGAAATATTCAAACCCAAACCTTTTGCTACCCCAAAGCACCAGCTTCAAAACTAGTCTATTGCAAAGTAGAAGCATTCTTCAATTTTCCTGTCAAAATTACTCAAGTCACTTAAAATAATTCATACTTCATTGCGTCAGACCTGGAGGATGACAAGCTGGCCTAAAATCAGAAATTTTTGCTTGGAGGCACAGCCCTTATCTAAGAGATTGTCTTGTAGACCATCTACCTCAAAGTAGACTACAGCCATGTTATTGGGGTATTCCTGTGAGAGTCAGGAGCTGTGAGTATAAATCCTAACTAGAAAGACATAATTAAGACCTTGTAGCACCAGAACTGAACCTTACTGTTCTGCTAAGCCTTCCTTATTGTGGTGACCATGAGCTCTGCATGCAAGGTGTGAATGTTGCTGCAGATGTTGAATTCTGCAGCTGCAGGGACTCCACTGTGGAAGGTGCACACTTAGGAGTTGCAACAGTAAATGACAAGTGCCTAAAGCATCCTTTTGGATCTTGGCTTTGGTAGCTTTACCTCCAGTATATTTCCCCAGATCAGAGCTGAGGAACTTGAAGAACGAGGGAGGAAATGAAATTGCAGTGTGGTATTGCTGTATTTGCTTTTTCAATAGGCTCTAGTCATTAGTGTTGTCACAACCCTGGAAATTCACTCAGAAAAGATATCTGAAGGGAAACCTCTTCCTTCCTGCACACACAAACATACACAAGCAGAGGTTTTTTGATGATGCTTTCAGATAAACAGCCATCACAAAGCCTCAGTTTCATTTTATCTCCATTTTAGCTCCAGGAAAAAAATGCTGCTTCTGCCTGCAGCCTAAACAATTCACTTTGCTGCCAAGTGCCATCTCAAAAAGAGGAACAGTATAAACTAATTTCATACCTATTCAGTTCAATAATAGGTATTGTTCTAACTATACCGCTAGAGATGAGACAGAACAGCTTATTTGCCATTGCTAAGCAACTGTTAAAACAGTGTGTAAAATTCAGCCAGCTCTAATGGGCTGATAGAAATCAGTGTCTGAAGTTCTTGTTTGCATTAGGAAGTCAACAATAATTGTCCTTCTCTATTAACATGCATTTAATCTGGCTGCATCAGATTCAATCAGGATTCTGTCTTAATGGTGTTTGGAATGGTCTGCTCTCTCTTAGAAAAAAATATTTAACCATAATGCATTGACCTGCTTTAATCCTCTTGTTTTGTTTTGATGCAGTGATGACAGCAACACAGGAAAAATAAGGTAATATGAATCACTCTGCAGAAATAAAAGCTGATGGTGTGAATGGTACCAAGTGGTAAGGCAGAGTCTGAGGTATTTATATGGTTCCATCAATCACAAGATGGCATTTGTGTCTGAGATGCAAAGACATCTGCAAACCTCCTATACGTTTGGAAAAACAGAATCTAGGCAAAACAGATGTGCATAAAACCATGGGATTTTTTTCCAAGCTTAATTTATGAGTTCAGATTTTAGTAATTTCTGTGCATCATTTAGGAGAAGGGACTTTGGGGGCTCTGATCATGCCTTACTGAGATAAGGAATGGGCAAAAGTATACATGCAAAGGAAGAAATGTTGCACAAGAGGCTCCTGCATTCATAAGCACTGCTTTGTAGCTGCTTAATTATTTCTGTGACCTAAAAGGAGAATGCATTATTATGAGAGGATGATACCTCCTCAGATGCTCTGTTCCCTGTGTGAAAGTAAAGATGCATGAGTAAGTAATGATGCATAAGCAGAGGGACTGAGGACTGATGCTGGAGCTGGAAATCTGTACTGGTACTCAGCACTTCTCCATTGCTTTTACTGGCACATAAATATATGATTAACACTTATGCCTGTCAGCAATCCCATCACATCCATCAGAACCACCACTGTTTCCTGTTAAGTAAAAGCTTAAATGCTCTGATGGCACAAGCTGAGAAAATCAGAACTTTTTTCCATGCAGGTGAAACAACACTGCCTTGCTCAGCCCACTGTGCCTCGCACCATGACTTGCAAGAGACAGATCTTGGTGTAACAACAGAATAAGTGCTTTGAAAGACAGACTTCAGACAGTGCCTGAATCAGAAAGCTAACTTGTCACATAATGATATGAAAATGTGGGGTAAAAAGTTGAGACTGTCCCTCCGTGAAGCTTACGGCAGTGTCTGAGTCACCACAGGACATGAGAAAGCTGCTGGCAATGGCATGCAAAGCAGGCTGGAGCTGAATTCTCCTGTTATGTAACTCCTACGTTAGCATCTTCTCTGTTCCATATATAAACCCAGAAAACATTAAAAAGCTGTTGCTGAAAGCAGTGCTTTTATTTATTCATTTGTATGAGCCAAATGTGACTAAAAACATTAGATATTTTCCACACAAGCTTTAGTACAGGACCAGACACTTTCTTTGCTGGAATTGATGAGACTATTTATTTCTGGACTCATTAAAAGGATGTTTGCACCCCCTAGTGTATAAGAATTTGCAAGAAATCAGGTTCTTCTAATAGCATTAGCTAAATGAGGATGTTTAATATTAAGCCATAATAAAATCCTCTTGCTACAGTCTTAAGTAATTTCAAAGGAAAGAATCATAAACTCAAAGATCATCTTAGGTGCAATCTCTCATGTCCCTGACCTCAACGACTATAGGACCTGAAAATGAGTTCTACTGAGTTGGATTTTTATCTCACTGGAAGATATCAGGGACTTACAGTTCAAAAATGAGACTGTACCGAAACCAGAGAACCAAATTCAGACCTTCCCGAGACTCAGGGGTGTTGCATCCAGCAGCAGCCCATTAGCGAGATAATGTCTGTAGCTGTGTTTCACTGAAGAACAGATTTCTTTGGATTGAACTTTACTCCATTTAACAGAAACTGTGAAAATGAGAGGCAGGCACTTAACTGTTCTCCAAGAACTACTGCCCAAATTGTCACAGGTAATGCAGACTCTCAGTTCTGACAGTGGCCCCCATCCTGCTGTTTGGAGCTAGTCTTAAACACTTTCAAAAAAACTTCTTAGAGCTGTGGATTCCTTTCTCATTCTTCAGATGTGATTTCACTTATGGTGTTAAACAAGGTAGAACCAGTCCCTGAGAGGAGCCAATTGAACTTCCCTTGCTGGGACCCCAAGTGGCAGCTCAGCTCCCTGTGTCCAGTGTGAGCCTGGAACCTCAGTAAAGCCCAGGTGCCCCTAGAACCAAACCACGCCCAAGTTCTGGCTCCTGGCTGTTGAGTGTGGAAAGGGAATGGTTTATGGGAGCACTTTCTGGTGGGACTTGCACTGACTTTTGAAGATTCAGTGTGACCCAGACCTCTGCAGCATAGCCTGGTATGTGCTGTTTGCTGCCTGTCACTCATGTGGGCAGGCTCTGATCTGACCAAACTACACAAATGTGTTCTCAAGAATTCCCCTGCTCATCCTTTTGCTGAAAACAGGATTTCACCATTCCCCCTGAGGTGTACAAAACCCAATCACTGCAGCCTTGGCAAGTGACTGACAATCAGAAATATGATACTGCCAAGGAAAAAAAGCAGACTGTTTTAATTATCCAAGCAGAATTAAATGTAAAAAGCAAACAAACTGCATAGATGATGAAAATGATATTAGATTTTTAGATTTACTTTCATTATTTAAGCAGTTTCTTATAATAAATGTATTCTAAAATACGACTTTCAGCCAGTGGTATTTACTATATTAAAACCAGACTAATTTTTATTTACTGTACTATGCTTGTTAGCTCCTCTAAGACACTTTATTCTGTAAATTAAAATTAATTCTTTGGGCTTTCTTTCAAAGAAAAGAAACCTGGCTTTTTGACAGAATAGTCCTTAATAAGTCACAACCAGGAAACTGCCAGGAGCTGTGATGGTGACTTCTGTCAGGTATTCTTTTCTTCCAGAGATTGGAGTAATCATGATATTAATGAAGAGCTATTTGTGTCATTTGTGTAAATAAATAACAGTGATAATGTAATGTATGAAAAGAGCCAGCATTTCACTGCTAAGGGTCCCCAAAGAATTACATTTCAAGGTTAAGTAGTATCAGTGTGATATAAAGCAGGAAAATGGCATCATGAGAATATGTTTTAAAAATTACATGAACAAAAAGAAAATTATACTGGCATGTGCAGGTGTCAATTTTAAAAGCATCTCCACCCATATTTTGAAAATTAAATCAATCTACTTTAGAAGCTGGACTAGTTACTTGCAAATGCCTTTCTTTTTTAATTAAAAGAACAAATCTTTCCATATAAATTAACTACTTGTTGGAACCTTTCTTTTTCACTATCATTACCATATTCTCAGAACTGTGATTTTTGTGGGACAAAATTCTAGCTGGAAAACTACTGAAGTTCACAAATTCTTCATTGTAATTAAGAAAATGCTGGTACCATCAGTCTCATTTCTAAGAACAGACAGAAAAAATATTTCCTTCAGCAGATTTCACTGAAGCTGGGCTGTGATTTTACTGCTTGGTCCTGCTGGATTCTTTCAGTGGCTCAGGACTGGGGTTCCTGGTCACAGGCTGCAGAAATGTTGAGAGTCAGGCTGAGGTTCAGATGCAGCTTGACTTGGAGATGATGGTCATCACTCAGCTTGTCTGAAATGAGCTGGTGCAGAAGATACTGCAGTTTTAATACTGCTGGTGATGCAATAGATGCTGCTATTGACAGTAAGCAAGCAGCAGCAGGAGACTGCTTGAAGTTTCAATGACTGGCCCAAGTGAACACTTGAATTCTTTTCCCAGCTTTGAGATGTTTTAGCAGGACAATATGGTGGTATTGGTACAGAGTCTGTTACTGGGATATAGAGCTCCTAAATTTTGACTAGAATACCCCAGGGCTCTATATTAGCCACATAAAAGCAGTGCAGGTAGGAATCAAGAGAAACTTTCATTACATATAAAAAGAAGTCTTGTGCAAGCCAGCAAAATCTGCCCATCACACCTGTCATTTTTCACAGGAGGATGTCAACATAAAATGTAGGTAGAGAAGTGTGACACACAGCTTTCCAGGGATTCAGCTGAAATCAAATGAAGGAATGGAAGATGTGATATTTCACCTGCTCCAAATAGAGAAAATAACTGAGGAATTTATAGTTAGGACATGGCTTACCATGAAATATACTGGCTACATTGAAATTCCATATGAACTAAATGTGTCTTTGTTCTTGGGGCTCTGAAAGAGACTGTCACATTTTTCTGGTCTTCCAATAATGCCCAATGTTGTTTACATAGGAATGTCAGAGCTAGTTGTTTCTACTCCTTACAACATTGCACTGTGTAAAATTAAAATATAGATGAGACAGATCCCTGCACTGATTATACACCCAGGATTGTCTGAGATCATACTCCAAATTTTGATGTTTTTTTCATTTTTAGGAAACCTCAATCCTACTTGTTGTTGGTGAGATGCTGAATTTCACTTAATAACCTGTTCTTGTCCCTTTTGAATATCTAATATGATATTTTGTATGAATATTAGGGTGTGCATAAATATTGTTCATATTTCCTGCTTCAAGAAGGCTGAAGGATTCAAACTTTTGCAAAGATGCAAATACTTGGTCATATTTCCCAAAAGTCTCACGCAGCTATTATTCCAAGAGGCATCACCTTAAAGTCTTGGAGAGAAAGCACTGTGGTTAATGCAGTTTGGCAAGTCAGTGTAATATTCACTGCATCACCTGGACGTGGTTTAATGGAAGGAGAAGCATGCACTCCGTGTCAAGGAAAATTACCTGGTGACCCCTGCTGTAGCTTGATGCCTGTTCTTAACTGGATAGCTATGAAATGGTGTGGAAAATCTTATATGAACTCCACTCCTCCTGGCTCTGTCCCATAGGAAACTCATTTCCTATCAGCTTGTCTATTAAAATAAAAAAAAGCTTGCTTTGCTGTTTTCATTTGCTACAGTATTATTTCAAACACACAACAGAACTCTGTTCAGCCTTCCTCCTAGCATACCCCCCGATGGAAAGATAAACCAATAATGGAAGTGAATACAGAAAAAAATAAATACAGAGAAATGCAAAAAAATTTTATTGCGATGAGAAGCTAAGGGACTGTTGCAGTCCCTTTTCACAGGAAACATTCTTGGTCTGCTCTCAGGAAATTCCTTCTTTCCTCAGAAAACAGATTTGCAGGGTGAACTTTTTAGCTGTGTAATATAATGGAACTGAATTTTACCCCCCGAATGAATAAATAGATTAATTGTGAGTGGCAGCTGGAAAATTAATTTAATGTTCTTGAAAGACATTGGATGATGTCAAAATCCTCTGTTGATTCACTTCTTCAGAAGAGGTATGTCCTCTTCTAAAGGACCTCACCCCCGACCAAGGGATTAAATTGGTAAGCAGTGTGCAGGGCAGATTTATTATTTGGCTGATCTGTTCCAACTGCCAGGAAGATTCCCAGTCAGTGCCAGCCCCAGTAGTGCACACAGAGATGCAACCACCCAACTTATCACTCAAGAGCTGTTTCTTCCCTTGCTTTGGTGGGGGATGTAGGCAACTGGTTGGGGCAGATCACTGGAGCCCCACATGCTGATCCTGTAAACGCATCCCTTTGGATTTGTGCCACATCTGCAGCAGGGCTCCAGCAGGACCCTTCTGCTTTGGTACCTCACTCTCTGTGGGAAGAGGCAGCTGGGTGCCATGTACTGGGAGAATGCAGTGTCACACACTGCTGCCTCCACCCACGGCCTCGTGCTGGGTTCCCAGCCCAAGCCATGGAGAGCTCAGGAGCAGGAGCAGGAGCAGGAGCAGTTTGTGCCCCACGGCACAGGCATGGCTGCCATGTGGTTAGGTGTGACTAGACCTAGGCTCAAAGCTTCCAAGAGCTGGAAAGCTGCACACTGGCACCTCCAACACAATAAGGGCTAGCACGTGGCTCATGCACAGGGATGCTATCTTTGCAGCATGTTGCACTCGTTAGGTGGGAGTGTCAGTGCCTGAAAAAGGTGGAAAACAGGAAAGAGACAGGTCCCCAGTACCTCCCTTTGATGTCTCTGATAACATGAAAGGCAGCCTATACCACTATTCCGGTACAGTGACATTAAAAAAATCAAAAAAGAAATAGAAATCATTGACCATAGAGGAGATCCCTGCAATTTGGCTAAGCTCCTGATCCTCAAAGCTACTTTTCTGGTTTCTCCCATTAGCCCAGCTGCAATATGTGCAGAGGCAGATTATGTATCAGGCCCAAATATTAACGTTCACAGCATTAATGCTTTGGAGCCTTTAAAATGAAGAGCACTAACAGAAAAATCTTTTCAATCCTTTCATATAAAATCCCATCATTCTGAACTGACAAAAATAAATGCAGTGAACTTTCAGTGATATTGTGCACATAAAAAGGTTATTAAAAATGTATTTGAAGGACTAGCTTTGTCAATACTAATGCACTGAAGAAAGGGAGTGCTTCCTACTTCAGGCACTGATGGACAGACTTAGTGAGGGAGTGATTACTGCAATAACAGATTCTGGTAGCTTTAAGTTGGACAGCATTTTTAGACTTCATATGCAAAGAATCGCCTTCAGTTATAAAAAGATGAGCTACTTGGTAATATTGAGGTGAAATAAGAATATGTGTTTAAAGAAATTCTGCCAAGTAGATATTAGTTTGGCTCTGAAAATGTGTTTGAAAGATGGGGTGGGAGAGATAAGACATAGCAGTGTAGAGAAATAGAAGAGTAGGAATGTAAATGATTTATTGGTTTATTTGTTGTTTCTTATTTCCATAGTAATCAGAAGGGTTTTTAGAGATGATCTGTACATTCCCTAAAGTGATATGAACATAGCAACAAAGTGCCAGTGCATGTTGGCACAATAAAGCACAATTGCCTCCACTTTGAGAACTGTGTCCACTCTCTTATCTTGAATTCAGACACCTCTGATCTTGCCACTCATTTTGGACTAAATAACTATTTGATCAAGATTCGGTATTGCTACAACGGGGTTTTGGCCTGTCTTCCAAGACCAAATAAAAACCAGTCAATCTTACTTCATTGATGTAAATGAGCCTAGATCAAAACAATAACAGAGAGAAAAAGCCAATATTTCAAACCTTTACATTCAGTCATTTAAGATGATTATAAGAGGAGTAAGAATTTATTTTTAATTATAATTGTGGAGTTTTTTTTTGATAATGCTCCCTCTGAAGAATACAGAAAAGACTCTACTCCTTCCATTGGTACATGCTGCCATTTCCAGTTTTGTTCTCTTCAAGTATCACAACTGGTGCATTTATTTTGGTGTTCAAGGGAAGATGAACATCCTTGACTCCAGGAGTCAGTCCCTGATGAAGTGAGAAGGTAAGTGCCAACTGCCTCAGCTGTGCTGACAGCTCTCACACAGGTTTTGCACAATCCTGTCTTGCTGGGCCTCAGCTCCTAAAGGAGCTGTGTTCTGTATTGCTTTCTTTTCAGTGCAGAGTAGTCTCCTTTTCCCAGGTTAATTGAATTAATGGAATGCCCATTAACTCTTGAGGCCTGTGTGTCTTAAGGATGCAAGGGTTTTAAATAATACACCCAGTACAGTTCTTGTTCAAAGAGGGTCCCTTTGAACTATAGCTGGAATGTCTGGAAGCTCCTGCCCTAGTGGTGAAAGGTCCATCCCCAACAGGACTTAAAAAACCTTTCTGAAATATTTTCTGGCTGTTCTGCCTTAGCAGTGCTGTGAGGTAGCAGAAGAACACAACAGATGTTTAAGAGAACAGTATGGTAACATGTAACTAGTTTTCATAAATTATATTTTTGGTTTGGTTTTGGGCTTTTTGGGTGTTTGGGGCTTTTTAAAAATAATGTTTAAATATGTTCTGGACTTCTGTGCATTGATGCAATTGCATGATAGTCTCCAGCAGGGATTTCATTGACTTTTCCAAGTTCATAGACAGGCATGTGGTAACTCAGGCTGAGCATGAAAAGTGGCATGGGTCAAAAAAGGCAAGGCAATAGCATTTTTCTGTTTTCCAGGGTGTGACAACTAATCATGACAATATTATCTTAATAGCAAATAATCTGTAGACCTGTTGTTTGCTACAATGTAGTGCTCTTAAACTTCCACTGCATTACACATGTGCAGATAGGACACACACAGCATCTAGAAAAGCATTAAAGCTGCCACTGGCAGTCATCACAGTTTTGAAGACTGAAAAGTCTGCAACCTGGCTCAGTATCGAGCTTCTCTCAGAGGAGACATGTCCCTAAATTAACACAGCAAATAATGTAGGATTAATACCTACATCTGTAATTTTAACACAAATATCTTTGTCATGATGATTAGAAATACAACTTACACTTTCTTGTTATTTCCAGAGTAGAGATTTGAGATGAAGTGCTTAGTGGATTCAAACACCTAATCTTCACTAAATATTTTCACAATACTTCAAATATACATTCAATGGAGAAAATGGACCTGCCTTCTGTTGTTCTGTTGACTGTATCTCCTATCCAGCTGCTGCATGGAGCTTTATTTTATGAGTCAGCAATAATTTTTCAGTATTTATTTCAAATTTCACTGATGCCATTTATTAAAAACTATCAGAGGGTTAATGTGAGAAGATACTTTAAAGGAAAAAACCTTTGGGCAGAAATCACATATTTACACATCTAGTGTGTGTAATATCAGGGTACTGCAGACCCTGATGCTGCTGTGGACCTTGAGGTTTATTTCCATAGTGTAACATTCTACATTCGTTGCTTCAAGATTTTGTTAAGCCAAGCCAGGCTTACGAGTTCCCCCATTGCATCCCTTTCCCATGCACTGATCCACGTCTGAATTCAATATAAAGAGATATTAGAACAGAATGAAGACAGGCCCTGAATAAAGCTTTCTGAAAGGCATATGGCTGTAATAATTTTATCTGCCATGAAGTTTTAAGAAAATGTTCAGGCCATTCATAAGTGATCATAGACCTCTGGCTGATGTGTGCTGTTAGCAGTGATGATACCCAGCACTGGACACCAGCAGTACACTTAGATGGGTCCAACAGCATGGCAGCCTTCCACCCTTTAGCTGTCAGCTGAAGCTTCTGAGCTCTATAACCTCTGTCAAAGTTGATCTGCAGGCACCAGGTGAGAGAATTCTCTAGAAATCCTCTCTAGGGTCCATGCTCAGCGCTGCAAGGGGTCACTCAACAAGTGATGCTCAGAGGCCCCGGGCAGCACCTCTGCCCCGCAGCAGCCCTGCTCAAACTTCCCAAGAACGCCCAACCTCTGCAGAAAAAAAACCACCCTTTGTTACGACAGGGATTTTTTACTCCCAGCCGGCACAGATCAGGCTCTGTCAGACATTCGCCTATCCACACCGTATTTTTCCTCCGGTGCCTTTGCTGGCTCGGCCGGACGTGCTCATTGCAGCAGCTTTATTTCCTGCTATTGCAGCGGGCCCAGGGGCCCTCCTGCGGCCCGGGCTCTCCCACGCAACCGCGGCGGCCGCCTGGCAGCGCCCGGAGCCGGCGGGCGAGAAGCGGGGCA
>WBNO01012002.1:756841-787966 GCA_013400575.1 Peucedramus taeniatus
GCGGGCCCTCAGGGGCCAGCGGAGGGCGGGGCTGGCGGCGCGGAGCCCGAGGCGCCCGGCAGGGGGCGGCGCGGATGGCCGAGATCGGTCTTACACACAGCCGGGACAGTACATATGCGGCGGCTCCATAGCTCAGTGGTTAGAGCACTGGTCTTGTAAACCAGGGGTCGCGAGTTCGATCCTCGCTGGGGCCTGAGGGTTTTGTTTTATTTTTTTTCAGAGTGGCACAGCTTTTGATTGCACCCACGACTAACGAGCCTGGTTTTGGGTATTTTGGTGGTGGCGGACTAGAGCATGCGTGCAGGCTCCGGGGGCTTCCTGTTAAAGGAAATGCTTTGGAAACGAACGCGTTCTGTAAAACCTGAATGTTAACGTTACCAGCGGTCGCCAGATTAACTCATGGTTGTGCTTCGTGCCGGCAGGGGAGTGGGGGGGAACAACAACCTCTTTGGGAAGCAGCGTGGGAATAGCTGAGTAAATATTTGCACAGCTCATGTCACAATTTTCCTGATGGCAGCTTTGGCAAAATGCTGTTAGGGGTTTAAAAGGAACAAATTGCCCCTGAGTGGAGAATAAGCTGGACAGGATTATCTGAATCTTCACAGCTTGTCAGGCAAGCCAGGCTGTTGGGTTTATATCTGTGCTGGAGGCTGGACAGCGGAGGTGTAATGATTCTTTGCCCATTTTTTCCCCTCCTTTTAGGTTATAGAAAGAGCTAGAAAGCTCCACACAAATCGCCTTGAGCACAACACTTCAAATATACGTTTGGGTTTTTTTCAGACACCTTGTCAGCAGAGTGTTTGGTTTCCAGCAACGCAAGCGCGGCAGCAATCGTTATCGCCATCAAAGAGGGCAGTTAACACACGCGCTCCGGCGAGGGGGAAGCGCCCGCCCGCAGCAGCCGCGGGGCCCGGCCCGTGCGGGGCCGCTGAGCGCAGGCAGTGCCGCAGGCAGTGCCGCGGGCGTCGCGAAGACGCGTGGGCTGCCTCGTAGCACTACAGCCCGTGTTACACCCTCACAGCTCCTATCACAGCTTCTCTCCAGCCTCCTTCTCTGCCGAGCGGAGATCAAAGCTGTGAGGATAGGATGCATGCGCCTGGATAAGTTGCCATTGCCGTGATGAGAGGAGCAAGGGGCTGACAGGCTGTTTCTCCTGTATGACTGAAGCTGTGCTGTGCCACGAGGCACACATTTGAATTTGCAGTACTTTGGGGCACTTACACAAAAGAGTTTGCACGGAATGACTCCTTGTTTGCTTCACTGCCTCCCCAGCCCATCTGGGAAAACAGTGCTCGATCCTAATCTCAATTTTACCACCTGACTACCATCCTACATAATTCCTTGGTTCAGCAGTCTTCCCAGAGTCCTTGTGACAGATCCATGGAGGTGGTGCTAAAACCCATTTCTCGGGAGGATCTGTTCTCTCGGGGGAGTCTGGTCGGGGCTGGGTACAGCGTTCCTGCGTTGGCACGGAGCTGGGTCTCGCCAGGACCAGCCAGGGCACTAGCAGATCCCTGGGACGGTACAGACGGCCTGCAGAAGTCACACGTGTACTTCAGGACGCTGCGTGCACTGCTTCGTCCTCTCGCAGGATGCTCCAGAACGAACATGCAGGAGCTCCTCAAGCGCTGGTGCCGGCACGGCCCAGGGCGTCAGTGTCGGGCTGCAGGGCTCCAGCCACGGCAGGGAAGACCTTGCACCGAGGCTTGGCTGCAGAGTTCCGCACGGCCGCGAAGCACAGGATACGGACAGGGCTCAGCTCTTCCCGTTCGCCGGAGCTACACGTGTGAGCTGCCACGGGTGCTCTCCGGAGAGCTCGGTGCGCCCTGCGAGGTGGGGCTGAGCCCCGTATCAGCGCTCTGCTGGCGCTCCCCACGCCAGGCTGCCCGCGGAGCCCCGGGCGCTGCCGGGCCCGCGTTACATAAGCGGCGGAGCGCGGCCGATGCCGCCGGAGGCCTCCAGGGGGAGAGCCAGCTCCTAGGAACGGGAGGGCGGCAGGAAGGAGGGGAGCCGGCTCCTCGGAGCGGGNTTGCGGGTGCGATCGAATTTTCATTTCCAAAGATGTTTCTTCACAATTAAACAGGCCCTATATTAACATAGCGGATTTAAGAGTCCTGGCGGTAGTTCCGCTGCCCCAGGCGCAGCGCAGAGCCGCAGCCCCGCGGCGGACGGGGATGCAGCGCTCCGCTCCAGCCTTCCCCTGGCACCTGGCAGCGCTGCCCATGGCAAGAGCCATCGGTGCCACCCCTCCTGCCTCCAGTGCATCCACGCACAGGCATCAGTGGAAAGCAGGAGATGCACCCAGGCCTTCCTCCGAGCTGGTCTTCCCTGCCTTCTCCATCCTCGAAGGGACACCTCTATGCCATTCCCTGATCCCACCCAAGGAGTGACCCCAAAATTTCCTTCATCTTCTGCATGTGGTGTCATCTGCACTTCATTTCTAGCTATAAAGGAAGTTCTATTAGTAGCTGTTGCTACTGAAGGTGAGAAATGTGTCAAAGCTTTGCTCAAAAACGATGAGGTGACCTTCACTAGGTCCAGTGATGCAGTCATTAGTGATGTCATTAGAAAATATCTGTACGGTTTGTTTCTCCAAGCTGTGGTGAGGAGCCTGGATAGTATTAATTGTGTTTCCATTTTGGACTGCCAGCTGAACCCCTGAGAATTACCACAGTGTCTGGAAAGACAGATACCTTGCCATTGCTGCAAGGCATTCTGAGCTCAACGGAGATATTTTTCCGTATTATGTTTTTTCCAGGAAATTTATACCCATCTGCTCAGTTCGACAGCAGGAAGCCTTAGACAAGAAGAGACTGTTTGCTTCATGAGTCTACTATTTTTCTTTCCAGATATGTAAAAAAAAAAAAAAAANAAAAAAAAAAAAGGATATATCTAAGCATATTTTACTGCAGTGTGCTATCATTTTTGACAATGAAAATAGGGAATCAAAGTTAATGGCCAGTGAAACTCGTTTTGTCAAAGTGACATATAATGAAATATAAACACTCTCAATATTCCACATGCTTTAATATTGTGCTGCCAAAACAACATGAATTTCTAAAGACCCCAAACAACCTCTCTCATACCTGACTTCAAGCACTTTCTAAACCCAAGATTAGTAAAGATTGTTTCTATTTGTTTTGTCAGAAAAGAACTAAAGAAATTCCCACTAATGTTTCTGTATTTTCTGCAAGTGCTTTAGTTTGATATCAGAATTTGGATTTGTGCCAGTGAGGTAAAGCCAAAAAATGAAAGTATGAAGAAAGTATTTAATGAGCATTAAAAAATGCTCATTTATTTCTACTAACCTAAGGTGATAACAGTAACACCAAAAGGAAATATGTGTTTGTCTTCTAAAGATACAATATTTAGTTAGATATTCCTCTTTTACTTGTCTTCTTCTAGTTGCTACAAGAATACAAGCTATCCTTCTCCTGGTTAGGTTCTTCCATGATGTTCCACACTTTGGTGCCTAACCTCCCATGGAGTTCCTTTCATAGGGTATCATTAACACATTTGCAGGAGCTGCTTGAAGGTCAGTAGAAAGAAGTCTGCACACCACAATCACCAAGTGCAATATTGATCCAGTATGGTGTATCCTGATCTCCAGACTGAGCTATTTCCTTGAACCTTTTCCTCCTTGTCTGCCAAGGAATTTCTCCCTTGTTCAAGATGAGACTCAGGCCAAATGCCTCCCCAGATGAAGTGGGAGCTAAATGCAGTAGGACTTAATGATGATGCAAGGCCATCTTCTCAGGGGAATAACATTAAATAAATCTGTGCTTACTGATGTTCTTGGCAAGAGGCTGTATTTCTGAGCCAGTTAGCTATGGATGGAGAGACAACTAATGAACCCACCTGGCTTCTAGTGCAGACGTATTTACTGCCATGTTAGCACATGAAGGATGCTTAAAAATAATGGGGCCCTCTCTGGTAATGAAAAATGCAGGTGAATTAAACCATTCACTCTTTGGCAGTGACTGTTGTGTTTTAAATAAAAGCAGTGTTTTCTGTATTTTCAGGAAGTACTTCCTAACGCTTGAAGAGTAAAAGAAAAGCAAACAGAAATGTCTTGTGGCAACTCCCTAAGATATTTAACTAACTGCACAAGATGTGATACTAATCTTGCTAAACTTTAATATTGGTGTCTGTCTTTAGATTTTGATGGTGCACTTCAATAGGGATATTTTGTCTTAAGATAAAACATGGCTTTTTTCCACACAGTTTATAATCTAATGATGGAAACACCGGGTTCTGGCACTACAGAATATAGGCATGATACAATAGGTTTGAATATAAACAAATGCATATGGCAGTAGAGGGGATGATCCTTTAAAAATCTCGTGTGTGTATGTGTAATTTATTATGACTTGAGAATGTCTGAAAAAGAGCAAGAGAGCTTGAGTTTGAGAGCTTGAGAACAAGGTGCACTGTTCATTTAGAATCTATGTATGTTATGTATAGAAAAAAAAAAGTCTCTCCTGACCTCACTAAACTTAATGGACTCTTCAGATTATAACAATATTTCTGGCTTTCAGGTGAAAAAAAAATTAGCATGCAAGTAGAATTATTCTTAGGGACAAGTTGAAGTTTAAGTAAAATTTAGAACTGCAACTTTAAAGTATTAGGAAAAAAGAACAGATAATTCAGCTCTCTTGCCTGCTTCTCTTGGTCTGGTTCTCTAAATGTATCCAGTTTCAGCTCACCTTAATATGAACATAAATTAATCCACAGATTGTAAATGGAGAACCTTTACTGTAAAATAAGGCTGATATCAACTGTGTCAACTTCTGTTTGAAGCAGAGAGGCTGCTCTGCTGACAACAGAGCTGTCAGAACACTGCCTAATGCTGCAAGTAAATCACTGCCAATCTGCACAGGTCTGATTACCTCTCAGACAGACCCAGGCTTCTCATAAGTAAAGCATATTTGTTCCTTTTGAAGATAAACACAGGACTTGTTCCTGATGGTCACCAAGTTACAGACTATTTTTGTATAAGAATGTTGTTGCTTGCAATCCCCTGCTGTGTTTGTGAGACTTGTTAATGACCATGGTGCCTGCACTTGGAAACAGGCACAAATCGCAGTATGTTTGTTCCCTCCTGACAAGAGGCTTTGAACACATCTGCTCCTTCCTGCCTCAGAAAGAACCTTAATCCATACCAAAAGCCATTTCTAATAGAAATTAGTACAGAGCAAAACCACAAGGATGAGTATTTCTTACTGCATGTAGGAGGTGTATAGAGATATGTCTCTACCAATACGATAATATTTTGTTTGATTGAAAAACACATCATTGAAAACTCATACAGTTGAACTATGCAATTATATGACTATAAACATGACCACATTCTTCTAAAGAGTCCTCAAGGCAAGAAGATTAAGGTGTTGTTTTTTTTTTTTTTTAAAGTATTTGATTTGCAAATAAACAACAGTATTTGCATCCAGCTATCATTCTGGGTGTAATTTGTAGTATAACTTCACTGCTTTTTGATAATTATTCAGTTAAATGGTAAATGTTTTTAGTGAGTTAAGAAAGAGTTTTACTTTCTGGTACAGAGAACCTTTAGTAACAAACCCTTCAGCCAGCAGGCTGCTAAGAAGAAGTTGAGAAAGTGTCCCCTGCTTATTTTATGTCTTGAACATATAGGAGTTTTCCTATTATTTTTATAATTTCCCTTAAATTTAATGAGTTTCCTATGCTCTGCAGATCCATTGTCCTGTGAAGCTGATAGAAATTCTGGTATATTTTGGTCCTTTTTCAATGAATAATAGCCCTTATTCAGTGTTAAACTTTACAAATTGCAGTCACAGTGCACATGCAGCAGATCTCCAGGGCAATCAGATGAGTGTGTCAGCAGACTGTTCACTTCACCTTGCAAAAAAGGGCTGTTTGAGTCCACTAGATTTTTTTTTTTTAACTCCTAGTCTGGATTTATTAGGGGAAATAAAAAGCTTGTTCAGATGTTATAATTAGCTGCTTAATAACTGCAGGCTCCTTACCAGCAGGACAGCAGGAACAGAACTGGAAAATGCTGTCATGACTGTTCTAAAATCATTTGGTTGCCCCTGGAAGACATTTCTGTTGAGTGCTGGTCTGAGCAGTGTGTCTTTGCTGCCTTCTCTGTGTAGTTAGAGAGTAAACATGTCTGCTTTATTTAAAAAAAAAAAAAGGCTTTTCTGTTGGTATCCATGTGATTCCCAGAAATGGTGAAATACCTGAGTGAGCTTTAACTTGTTCATGTCAGGTACCAGTATCTGGGAAATGCAGCAATCTGGAGTTCAGGAGTTTGACATCCCACTTGGTGTCCAGCACCATGGACTGCTTTTTTTTTTTTTTTTTTTCAGCTAAGCTGACCCTCTCAACTTTGCTCCAGCTGTAACTTATGGCTGCTTTATGGAAGTTTGAGCTCACTGAATCCAATGTGCAGCCTCTGAGCCCAAGCTGGTCCTTCTGGACTCATCCTTCCCACTTGCTGAAGTGGTTTACTTGTTCCAGACACGGAGAAACCCAAAATGTGGACCTTGTGGGTGATAAAGGAGTTAATGTTTGATAGAAGGCCTGAGTTCTGAGCAATCACAGCAACAGAGATGTAACTGGAGACAGTTAGAATATCACTCAGCTAATTAGTTCAGTGAAGCATAGAATCATAGAATGGCTTGGTTTGGAGGGGGCATTAAAGATCATCTAATTCCAATCCTCCTGTCATGGGCAGAGACACCTTTCATTCAATCAGGTTGCTCTCAGCCCCATCAAACCTTGCCTTGAACGCTTCCAGGTGTGGGGCATCCACAGCTTCTCTGTGGATCTCTGGGCAATCTTTGTCAGCATCTTGCCATTCTCAATGGAAAGAATTTCTTCCTGATATTTACTCTAAACAAAATCCTCTTTTAGCTTAATGCCAAGGCTTAACACCTTGTCCTGTAAAAAGTCCCTCTTCAGCCTTCTTGTAAGATCCTTTATGTACTGAAAGGTACAATAAGGTGTCCCCACAGCATTCTTTTCTACAGGCTGAACAACCCCAACTCTCTCAGCTTGTGAAGCTTTTCAAAATGAGAGATTATTATCATTACACTGCTAACACAAATAGCCCACATTCCAAGCTCTGAGCAGCAGAGAAGAAATCTCAACATGGGGCCAAGTCTGGACCTGATAAAAACAGTGGAGATAAACCCTTGACATTAGAATCAGGGATTTTTAATGCCTAGTTTTCAACGTGATTGTCATCTCTCTGCCCCATTCTGCATAGCTTGCTTGGCATAACCACCTGTATGCTCAATTCCCCTCCAGGCACTTGGTGAAAAAGCAGACAGCTGAACATTACAGGTGTCCCTCACAAACTGGGGGTGTTACAGTGCCTCCTAAAGCAGGGACAGACTGTGTTCCAGCTGTGCTTCAGGGCTGGGGAAAGCTTGCTGTGCAGCTGTGAAGAGGAATTAGTAACTGCATTCAAGCACAGTAGCATCAATCATGAAGAATCAATTCTTGCTCCTCCCCTCAGAGCTGCAAAGTGCCAGGGGCAGCTGCCCTCAGAGGGAGTTGATAAACACATCTGAGGAAATGTCAGGCTGGTTCAGGCAAACCTAATACTCCTAAACCACTACTGACAGAAGCCTGTATCTCATCCAGCCCTCAGTGATGCTGCTGTAGCAGCTGAAAACCTCTGATCCAGCATGTGTTTTATCCATTCTTCCATCCTGCCCTGGGCTTTCCACACATCCTTGCTCTCTTGGCTTCATGCTGCTTTGACCCTTCATTTGCATTTATCTCTTTCTGTTCAAATCTACTATTTAAATGCCAGCCTTTGATTTGTACCTGTTGTTTGCTTTATCCCACCACAATAACCATTAGATGTGCTTTTTCAGCACACTTTCACAGACAAGTAGGATTTTTTTAAGTGCCTCCCAAAAGTAGATAGATTTTCCTGTGACGATTTTTCAGTTTCCTTTTTTCTTCAAGACATTTATATTCCACTATTCCAGCATTTTCAATGCCATTTAATATTCGGCTTGGCTTTTATGCTTCCTCAGGGTTTCAATTTCCTTTTGGCTAAGAAAGAGAAACTAGGTGAAGATGTAATGCAGCTGGACAATTAGCCACTAAAAATAGTTTGCTAAAGTTCTGGGCAATACAGAGACAACTATAAATATCAGATTTGCAGATGATGTGGATTCAGGCTGAGTAGTGTGCTTAATCCTCAGTTCTCTGCTGAACAATTCACTAAGACTGTATTTTAATAAACATCCCTAAACCAGATACAGTCTCCTGCTATCTGTAATCCCCAAACCATCAGTTGCCCACCACAACCTACAGAATTTAAATTAGAAATAAAATCCTAAAAAAAGATTATTTTCTCTATTGTTTTATCCCATAAAAACGATGTAATGTTTTCTTAAGTGAAAACTATGTCAGCATCAGTTATGTAATGGTAGTTGAATTAGAGTGAAGTAAAATTAAAGTTCAGCAGAACATAGTGACTAGGATTAGAGATGTGTTTTGTTTGGCCGTGCCTCTTGGTTAATTTCATTCAAATAAGGGCCATGCCAATTCACTTACACTTGGTGCTCTGTGGCAGCATGCTCAGTCAGCATTTTACTCACACACCTCAGAACTTCCACCAACATCACCCTGAGGAAAGGCTGCCTGCATGCTAAGGAAGGAATTCAGCACTAGCTCACAGTGGTGACAAGTCCATGAGTGCCTATGTAAATATTGTATGGATAGAACTGCACTGACACCAAATGTCAGTGAAGTGCAAGACTAAGAGCAGGAATGAGACTAAGAGCAGGAATTACTCTGCAATTCTACCATAGTTCTACACAAGCTTGATCTTTAAGGGTAAGTTAAAAGTTACTGCTTTTTAGCTTGTGACATCAGAGTGGAAAGTGACATTTCTGTTCTCATCAAAGAGTGCTCATCTTTGCTTATCACATGCCCTGAATTTCTGAGATGTGGTTTTATCAAAGCTGCAGATGATTTCTAAAATTGTTTGGATTCCTAAAGATCTCAAATAAAAAGAATTTAATTAGTGAAACTATTGGTTGGGTTTTTTTTTAATGCAAGGTTATTTTATGTTTCTTAATTAATTCATTACCTTTTAATGCACAATCATTCCTGCTTCACTTAATATTGCATCTCAACTTCCTCTAATGTTTAGGTGTGCTCAAAAAAACCGCCATCCCAATATCCCTTAGAACATTTATTTTCCTCTGTTTTCTGATCCTACAATGTGAAATCACATTTTCTAATGCTAGCCAATAGATTTTGTCCTGAAAGAAGCATGAAGTTTCTGATATATCAGAGTTAGCACCAAAGAATTTTGTGATAGAAAAGAGTGATAGTAAGAAAAGAGGGAAAACAAAACCTTGCAGTGTGTTTGCTCAAACCAGCTTTTTTTTTTTTTCCCTGAGGCTTCCAAAGCCCCATAACAATGTAAGATGCCACCTAATGCAAAGATGAGACCTATTACTTGATAAGGCTTACCTACTGAAAAATTACTGAAGGATCTAATTACAGTGATTGTTAGCTGCATTCCAGATTATTATCTGTGACAATAAAATTATTATCAGTTAATCTTTAAAAAGTCAGTCAACTAATTAGTTCAGGAGAACTATTCAAAACACTGTGCTTGATGTTATTAGAATTAAATTCCTAACATATGTAGCCTGCATTTCAAACTTAAATTCTAGAGTAGCTTACTCCACACAAATTGGCAAATGCCAGGACCTTGCAGTATTGTAAAGAGTAGACCAGAGCCCTCTTGCCCTAAAGTTGATGAAAGAGTTCATTGTAATTTTTGCCAGTCACAGGAGGCAACTGAGGTTGGGTAGACAAAGAGAAAGTGCTAGAGAGCAATGACTCATGAATCTATTACATCCAGACATCAGACACACATTCACACTAATACATTTCTGAGCTTCATGTCCTCCCTAATGAGGTCTCAGCAGTGGTGTCATCAAGAGTGAGCTCTGTAGTGCCTCAGGGGCTGCATCTCTCTATTGCCTTGACATTCAGTCAGTACATAGCACAGGGGAAAAAAGCTACCTGCCACCTTTATCAGCTTAGCCTGTGCTACAAGCACTCACAAGCTGTTTTTACATTAGCACTTCTGTCATTGCTATCAACAAATGAGGGAGAAGACACCAGAGAAGATATCTTAAAAATTATAGAAGTGCACAAAAGCAGAGGCTTATTTTTTCCTTTCCCCCTGACCTCTTGACTGCTTTCTAATATCCTTCTGCTGAGCTACTGCCTCTCCTGGTGCAGTTCCATTCTATCTAAGAACCACTTTGGCTGGAAAATAACCTGGCATAGAAATTTTAGACTGCTGTCATTATTATTCTTCCCCTCTGAGCCCCACAGAACCAATTATATTTTCTGTGAAGTTGTTTTGGTAATGTTGGTGGTACTGCTTTGATGAGGGATGCAGAAGCAAGTTTGGTACAATATCTTGCTGTTGACACAAATGTAGTGAGTATTGGCTGTAGTTTGGACCCATGATGAAGATTCCTCCTTTCCTGCTTTTCACCCTCATCAAGCTGAGAGAAGGAATCTAAGAAGCCAAAGATGTCAGAATACTTATTATTTGGCATGGGAACTTGGAATCTTAGAATCAGAGAATGTGCTGAGTTGGAAGAGACCCATCAGGGCCATCAAGTCTGACTCCTGGCCCTGCACAGGACACCCTGTGTCATACCACATGCCTGAGAGCATTGTTCAAGTGTTTCTTGAACTCTCTCAGGCTGATGCTGTGACCACTTCTCTGGGGATCCTGTTCCAGTGCCCAGCCACCCTCTGGGTGAAACACTTTTTCCTGATACCCAGCCTAAACTTCCCCCAGCTCAGGTTCATGCTTTTCCTTGAGTCCTTCAGTGGTCACCACCACAGAGATCAGTGTCTGCCCCTCATTTTCCCCTCATGAGGAAGTTCTAGACTGCAGTGGGGTCTCCCCTCAGTCTCCTCTTCTCCAGGCTGAGCAGACCAAGTGACCTGAACTGCTCTTCACATGGCTTCCCCTCAAGGTCCTTCACCGTCCTCATGGCCCTCCTTTGGTTGCTCTAATGACTTAATGTCTTTCTTATATTGTGGTGTCAAAAACTCGAGGAAAGTATCTACCATGACACTTTTGTCTTAACTCATTGTTAATTGCAGGCATACTTCCTTTGTGTTGTTTGCTTTAGGATGAAATCTTGTCCCTTTTTTGGAATGTCCCCTGTAGACAAGCCCTTAGGTGACTCTTGTTAATAACCTAATTTCTGTGACTCCACAAAAGCCCCAAGCAGAACCTGCAGATCAGTTTCTACTTGAAGTTAGAACTGATAAGGTAAATTATAATCTAAAACCCTCCTGAGGGGGAGATGACTCTTGCATAGTCTAGTAGCTGTCCCTGACCTTGCTTATTGAAAGACAATGACCCATACAAAAGCTGATATAAAAGGAAGCATTTTAGTCACAGAATATTTAGTATTAAAGATTTAGTTTTACTTCATGGTAAGAATAGAACCTACAATTTGATCTCTTGTTTTTAAAGAGGAGAAAAGAAACAGTCTTAACTGCTTTTATTAGTAAAATACTATTATTGTATAATAATAAAAAAGCTTAAAAATCTAAGAAAAATACATAAAAATATAGTGAACTATATCCAGATGTAATACAGGGCTTAGGAACATGTGAGCCAATCCAATGTGATCCAATTAACTATGGCAGCCTGTCAGCTGAAGTTACTATAGGGGACTATGCCTCAACTGCTCAGATAATTGCTCAGTTTGTGTATGTCAGTTGATAAAGAGCACTAACCCAGGAATATAATAAGTAACTTACTGATGTTCTGTGTAAATAAATGTACATCTCCTTTTAAACAAATATACATGTGCAAAATAATGCATGTTGTGTATTCCAAAAATCCCTTCATTCTTCCCAAGCTATCTATTTTATTGTAATTTCATGTATCTCAAAATTTTGGACTTTAGTTAATGACCTGAAAGTATCAACTCACTGTGGATTTGTATAAATATATTATTGTACAATCTGTGAATTGGTGAATATTTTGATAAATTTGCAGCTATTTCAAATCCTCAACTGCAAAGACCAGCTGGGTGAACTTACATCGGCATGTGCCTCTGCCATCTGGGACTAAGTGTTACCAGACATTCACCACAGGGCTGGTACAACCAGATTGAATTTGTTTGCTGTACCTCAAGGACATGAGGCAGGTATTTGTGTCCTTCCCTTCTATTGATGTGATGAAAAAGATGCTTTTGAAAAAGGCTTTTTTTTCCACCTGCCAGAGTCATAGGATCTTCAGGCCAAAGGGTACCAGGAAAGAGAAACTCAAGCACAGCCAGATGCCACAGTGATGTAGCACAATACCAATCACTATTTCCTAGGAACAGTCTGGTTTACAGATGGGATAAAACTGCTAATTGCATTGACAGTCACTGACAATCAGGGTCACTGGAAGACAGTTGTGGCTGCTTTGCTCTGCCCTGACAGCACCAGTCACCTGCACAGGCACAGAACTGGCTTAGTGGCTGCTCTCTGCAGAGATGTCTTACTGCTTCCAGATGAGCCCTCTGCCTCAAGCTTCACGGGCTTGTCCAGTGATAAACACAGATAAGGTCTGGCACTCTGCACAGGGCTGCTCTCGCTGCTGGCAGGAAATCAGCCCTTCCCATTACAGGTGTGCTGAGAACAAGAAGGATTTCAGTATTTCAAACTGGAGTTGAGAATAATATTGACTATCCTTGAAGCAGGTATTTTCCATAGCTGGAGGGGTTATTTTATGGTGATATAATAAAAGCCATATTTCCTGTGTTTGTTTGTGAACGAGATTGTCTGAGACTGCCAGAACTTCAATAAACTGAATATCCATTTTCTCTACTCACCTTCTTCCACCCAAAAAGGTAAATTATTCTGAAAAGCTGAGTTATTTACTTGGAAAGAACTTAGCTTGGTTTATCACACTTTATTTTGATAAATTCAAGCTGGCTGTTTCTTACCATGTTTATGTCCCTAGATGCTTATACACAGATTGTTTCACATTTTCTTGTGGTATCATTCCAGGTGTTAAACTTGGACCGACTAGCCTACAATTTTCCATCTTTTCTTTTTCATTTCTGAGGGATAGCATTATAGTCATTCTGATCAGTCCTCTGTGCGTCCTCAAAGTAGTTCAGATTGTTTCAATTATTTCCTAATCTTCCAAGGTGGATTTCAGCAGTGTCCATTATCATGCACGCATGTCGCAACTAAATATCTGCTATCTGTTCTCTCCTAATTCTAGCTGGTGTTCCACACCACTGAAATGTGCTAAGAATCTGATCACATACTCTTTTTATGAAGGCTCAGGCACTGAACACTTTGTTCTTTTACATTGCTTCATAAATTTTTCACTATTCCTGCTTAAGACCATTGAAATGTTCTTGGTCTTTTATCTTGACTGTATTTATAAAAGCTTTTCTCACTTTCTTTTATGTCCTTTGCTGGTTACATCTCATTTTATGCCTCTGATTTTCTGATGTTATCTGCAAATCACTTTATGCTCAGTGAGCATTTGTGTTTCCATTTTTAAACAGTTAATTTCTGATTTTGAGGTCGTTTGTAAGCTATTGATGTTCTTGATATAGAGCATTTACAATATATCTTATCTCTCCTCTGCAGAGGAATAACCTGTGATTCTTTCAATATAGAACACAGCTATATTCTATTCCAAAAATGACAAAAGAGTACTTCAACACCGTCTGAACCCTTTTTTCCAATTTAATTTTATAAAACAGAAATTGTAGCAAATCTATCCAGTTTCAGAAGAATGTGGATTTTGACAGACTGCATACAAGACTAAAATAAGATTTCATCAAAGTTTTTGCAGCCAACTGCTATTTTAATACTAGTGCTTCAAAAATGTACAACATCCGCAGGAACAGGGGAAAGAGGAAATAAAAACAGTCTGAATATATCTAACATGACCAGAACATCAGATAATGCTCCATTACAACAGTGCTACTAAGGACTTACTGACAATAGATGTCTGGCAGAGAAAGTCCTTCTTGCCTTCTGCAGGATAAAATTGCATGTGGGAGATCCATATCAAGGAAGAATCGTTCTGCCCTAAGGCATTTCCATGGGGACTGCAGATCATTAGGACTGTGGTACCAGATGGCATAACTGTAAAACCTCTTCTAAATGCCCTAGTTATCCCTGAGAATCTGCCAGGCCAGGTTCATACGTGAACTGCATACCTTTTTTCTGGACAACTCGGGTTTTTTATTTCTAACTAAGCTGGTGAATTTTCTTACGTGAGAAGGTCCAACTAAGAGCAAATCAGACCATGAGAACTGTCAAAATAGTGGAAGATGCTTTTTTTGGAAAGAGTAGAGCTTAGGCCCAGTAGATGCAGGTCTGATTTTTACATATTCATTATCTGTGGAATTCTTTTCTGATATTCTTTATTTCTTAATTTGGATAGACTGTAACTCTAACATGTTATAATCTGTGTTAGATTGTTATTCTGGAGTTCTGCTCTACTTCTGAACTCAACCACAGTGATGAAGCAGTCACAGGCTCTGACCCACAATGGACCCTGTGTCTTAATTTGGCATGGCAGAGTGTTGGATCATGTGCTTTCCCTTGGGTATGCGGAGCCCCACAGTCCAGCTGTCCTCAGCCCTGAGAGCTGTGCTGACTTCCCACCTAGGTTAAAGTCATCCTCCCACAGAACATCTCTATCTTTGCCTTCATAGATACTCTGATTAATAATCACATCTTTCAAGGATTGGAACTTTCAGTAGGTTTTGTACATCTTTATAAAAGCTCCTTTAAAATCAAACCACTTTGCCAGTAAATATAGTACATGAGGTGGATAGCTCTAAAGACATCCCGTGGCCAAAACCTGCAAAATCACCGCTAGGTTTTGCTGTCTCATTTAAGAGAACTTTTAACTCTAATAATAGTCTTCAACAAATTAGAACCTTACTACTCCTTTGGCTAATTCCAGAAGTTTGTCTAATACTGATTTCCCTGAGGATTTTCTTTTTGCCACTCTGCCACTTCCAATTCTTTGGATGGTTACAGCAGATAAGCATCATTAGCGAATCAGTAGAGTTTGGCAGTCTGTCTTCATTTTCCTGCTAGGGCAGCATTATGCTGTCACCAATAGTCCATCAGTTTTCTCAGATTTCACAGCAGACACCGAGGCACAGCTCTCATCTCTTCTAAATGAATTATGTGATCCAGCTGGATCCAGTCTTCTTGGAAGAGTAGATCCTATGTCTCATTTTGGTGACTGGGGGGCAGTGAACACCACCAACTCTGCTGACACTACCTCAGTCCTGGCAGTGACAGAAGAAAATGAAATACATATGGGCACTTTTGCTGTGCAGCTTGGCAGGGCAGGACGGGGTTAAGGGCCCAGGGCAGAGCACTCTGGAAAGCTCTGGCAGTGGAGAGCAGTACACTCTGAGCAGGCTCCAATGGCTTAGTTCTCCTTTCAGGCTGTACACAGTATGTGAGCCAAATGCTGAGCTCTTCTGATGTAATCAGAAGTATAGAGTAACAAGCCTAAGTAAGCTTATAGCCATATGGAGAGTTGATAAAGTCAGACCAAGTATATTGGTTTATACAGATGGCTCCTACTGTCAGGAGAACACTGTATGACTGACAGAAAGCAAATTATATTCTTCTCACAGAGAATCAGTTGTTTGATAAAAAATAAATACTTGCAAAACACACAATACTCCCCACAGTGAATATATTATGCGTCTAGCATTAGCTAAAAGGAACCTAACTTGACCACTGCAAATACTTGCATGACTGAGATGTGAGCAGTAAGTGTTAATGTTACTGATGTTCAATTCTGCTATTTCTCAGATTAGTTATATGCTGTGGCTTGTATCTCTAAAAATACAGAAGAGATGTTCTCAGTCAGCTTGATGAGATGATGGTACATAGCTTCCTGTAATTCTAACAGGCATTCCAGGACAGGATGTGTTTGAGATGTGCTTTGCTAAGATGCTGGATGAGCCAGAGGAACCTGTGATTCCCACCTCTTCTCCCGAGGTGGTCCTGCCTCCCATTAAGGTGGCCACCCTTCATCCAGTGACAGCAGCAGTGACAGCTCCTCTGATAACTCAGCTCATTGCACAGCTCCGAGGAGGAACGAGCAGCAGTTCCTGGAGCTCCAGGAGCAGGTGCTGCATCCGGCACGGTGAGTTGGGGATGTCCAGGGGGTCCTTCTGGAGCTTGGTGGCCTTGGGGTTGTGGCTCAAAGCCATGGACTTTCCAGCTGTGTAAGAGTGACTGTCAGCTGCCAAGGGCTCCAAAATTATTTGGTTTCAAGGAAAACACAAAGAAATTGGTGCTTTTCAGGCTGGTCCTTCTTGCTGGGACAGAGGAGTTGGTTTCCAATGGCAGAAATTTGCTGCCTGCACTTGGGTGGTGTCTTAACAGCTGAACTTGGGGACACAGCTTGGGTGTGATGGTGGTAATGTCAGGTTGATGTTGGACTCCATGGTCTTAAAGGTCTCTCTCAACCCAGATGATTCTGTGATTCTGTGACTCATGTTATGATAAATACAGTCACTTTTGAGCGCATTTGGTTTTTATTCAGTCATTCAGCTTTGCGGATGCACGTGAGGAGACTGACATGAGACACAGCTCATGATGTGGTGTGTCTTAACTCTGAACTTTAAACCTGCTGTGTCAGCTCACTGCTCAAAGCAGCTGAAAATATCAGATTGCCTAATAGTTTAGTCCAGATGGGACTCAGAGGAGTTTCTTAGAACCATTGGCATCTCAACTGAAAAAAAATCTTCATATAATCAGAAAAAGATTGAAAGATCAAATTAAAAAATAAATACAGGAAGAAATTTGAAGTCCTTTGCATTTCTCTGTAGTGTATTTACTTTTCTGAGCTACCTCGATTGGTTGGTCTATTTTTTATTATACTGCATCCCAACCCTACTATGTGTTAAAATACTTAGCTATAAATAATATATTTAGATATGAAAGTTATTACACTGTAAGTGCATAAGAAAAATACCATGGCTGCATGCAGAAAGATTCTGTCTGATTGCCAGGGTTACACATTGTGGAAGCAAAGCTAAATTGGGAATTAACAAGAGAGAAATGTGAGGATAGAGAGTAAGGTATTGAATGAAATGAAAAGGACAATTACGTAAACTTGGAAGATACTATATTACTGAAAACATTCATTATGCCTGAGTTTTGTTCTAGGTCAGTGTCTAGAGCTTATGCTGAAGCTGGTCAGAGTCATCTGGTTCTGTGAGTATTGCTCAGTCTTGATTGAGTAACACAAGGTTCCACTACTCTTGATAAATTTCTGATTTCGTAGATTATTGACTTTGCTCTTAGTTATGCTTGTTTATTTTCTAGGAGAGATTAGCTATGGCTGTGAATACAGTTTAGTGCAGTGCTGTCAAATTTTTTGTGTGCCTCTGCCAAAAGCTGCATTGTGCTGATACCAAAATGTTCTTCCCTGGCTCCAAACAGTCTCCACTCTCTGAGTGGGCACCTTGAACTAATTGTGATGGTACTCTGATATCCATGGACTCTAACTGGAGATTAGCAAAGTGCAGGCAAAGGGTTTAGGCATGATTAAATACAATGTGTAGAATATGCCACATATTATATTTCTAGTAAAAATGTTGGAATGTGGGTCTCCACTGGCTGTTGAAAATCAGCTGCAGAAAACATGAGCAGTGTGCATCCTGGCTCTTCCTGACTGGAGCCATCAGCTTCCCATAGATCTGTATAACTCATAATGGATAGAGCTCTTCACAATGAGGTCCCCCAGGCTGTGCAAGTGGTACATAATGAATCCATAACAGGTCTGTTAAGCCTACAGATACTTTATTGTATGACTGAGATGTACTCGGTTCCTTGTTCACAAATTTCAAAGTCTACTTGTACTTGAAAAGGTCCATATAATGAGTTTTAATCTGATGCCCATTTCTGCTACTCAACTTGATTCATTGCTGTCATGTGCAAAGGAAAGAAACAAGAAATAGTGACTGACCTCAAAAATATCCTTCATGACTTGTATATAAACCCTGTACCTCCTTAGTTATCACTAAATTTCACAGGGAAAGAAATAAGAATACTTCAAATGGATTTTGTTACTTTAAAGAACCAAACCTCTTAGGATTATCTGACTTGGTTGGCTTTCCCTCGCTTTAGAATCTCTAGAGCTAATTTTTTTTTTCAGTTTGTAGCTGTTAGATGATTAGCCTTGATCACTTTAGAAAGCAGTATGAGACTTTTCACCACAAAGCCTGTCTCCAAGTTTTTCGTCCTTTTTTATTTATAATAAAAGCTGGTAAGAACTGCAGTTGAAAGGAATGAAGAAAAATGATGAGAATATAAATAAAATAAAAATTGATTCTTTAGATTTTCTTTGCAACACAAGTTCAAAACAATTTTGACAGAGCATTTAAAGCCATAGGAAATAAGAAAGTGGAAAACAGCAAAAATATTTTGTCCTCAAGTTATTTGTGACACAAATGCAAAAACTAGGAAGAAATCTTGTTTATAGGTTAGAATTTTTTTTTTTTTCACTCTACTATGCATTTCCTGGTTTTTAATTAAAAATACTGAGGAAATTATGCTGAGCAGGTGAAAGGACTTGCTTTTGTTTTGTTTTAAAACTTGCTTTTGAGACTCCACAGCCTCTCTGGCCTGTTTTCAACGTATCACAGAATGAGCTAGGTTGAAAGGTCTGGTCCAACCTGCCCACTCATACAGGGTCATCCCAGAGCTCATAGCACAGGATTGCACCCAGGCTGTTCTGGAATATCTCCAGTGAGGGAGACTCCACAGCCTCTCTGGGCAATCTGTCCCAGTGTTGGTCACCTGCACAGCAAAGTTCTTCCTCAGGTTCAGGTGGGAACATTTTGTGCATCAGTTTCTGCTGCTGCCTTTTGTCCTATTACTTGGCACCACAAGAAGACCTTGACTCTTCTTAAACAAAAACATAAAGCTGGGGGAAAAGGTCCAATCATTGCTTTCACTGTTGAAGGCCCAACACTCCACCCCATAAAGGAAATGCTAAAGTATCTCCCTCAGTAGGGACAGGTAGTACCTGACATCTTGATATGTTCACGGTATAATATCTATATAATCTATAATATCTACATAATCTATAATCTATTTATCTATATAATAATATCAAATGTCTTTGCTTTATTTTTTGTGGGAAAATGTTACTCCCCAGTATTTTATCTTTCACACTTCAATATTTGAAAATGGAATCAAGTATTTTTTTTTCTCTTTTGCAAATCATTATAAATAGTCTACACTATCCACATTAAAATTACAAGTGTTTACTTGGCTTTTCCTACCCTCTTCAGCATGAATTAGGTGAAACATGCTTGCTGGGTCTGGATTCTTCTTAAGTATCACTAGATAAACAAGGTCAGGTATGATTAGCTCTTGATTAAGATGGAGTTAAAGAAAATGTAGGATACTGCTGAAACTTTACTAATATTGTGGCTTTTTTTCCTTATCAGCATAGTACCAATTCTCCCGGATACTGCAGAATATACTCCACAGGACCCCAGAATACTGAGGTCAGTAATGGCAGGCTCCAGATGAGCACAAAGACTACCTCTCCTTCCTTAAGACAGAGCATTTGTTTGAGGCATGGGTCCATTTCTAATTTCTGTAATTCTGTCCTGCTGGTCTGCACTTCCCACTATTTCAATGGATCACAGTGTTGCTTTCCCTACCATGTAGCACTTTGTGGAGTGGCAATGTGAGCTCTTAAATGGGCTGTTGCTTTTCTCTGTGGGAGCATCATACTAGTTAGATGAAGTTACTTGTCAGTTTATGGAGTGCACTGGAATCCTTTGGGAGTGTAAAGCTCTCAAGCATTATAAATCTTTTTGTAGCTTACTGGAGTCTGACATCTTTGATGAAGTTGTGATTATTTACAAAAAATAGCTACAAAATAATATTTCTCTGAATTCGTCTTTGCTCTTAGTTCGAGCTTTTTAAAATAGTACTTTGTTACAAATTTTTATTTCTAGAATTTCTAGGCTTTATAGATATCCTAGGGTGATATCAGTTTGTACCTCTGCAGTTTCTAACACTGTTGTTGTTCCTCCAGCCTCTGCTAAAACTGCATGCAGGAGACCTTCAAAGAAATTACTGACCAGACTTCTTGAGGCAATTTGTCTGGGTTTTTTGGGTTTAAGATGATATTTTTTTCCTTGTATTTGTCCCAAAAGATGAATGACTCTCCTATTTTTCATTTTTCTTAAGGCTGGTTATTGTCTGTATAGTCCATCCTGGTGGGATGGAGTGATGGGAGGAATGTGCTGTAAAGTGCAAGATACTAGTATGTTCTCTGCTGGTTTTTTGCATATACCTAAGCTGATGGATGCAAACAATATTTTTCCCTTCCAGTGACTTCCATCCCCTATCTCCTTCCTTACTAGCACTAGGCTTCCTCCTTGGCAGCATGTAAGCTGAGCTTCTCAGTGGCTGTGAGCAGTGAAAGCACTCTACAATCTCCCAAAGAGCCTGCACATATCCTGGCCAATCCTGCTGTGCTAGAGCTGTAATTTTCAATATTGTCAGCAAATGATGAAAGTACTTATTGACTGAGAGACAGATTTGAATTGTTCCAAAGCTCTACAAGCTGTCCAAAACCAACTTCTGACCTGCTACTGCTCTGAGTGTGGAAGTCTTACCAACATGAGTGAAGGCTAAAGTATATGAGCCTGTGAAACAGCACTAAGCCTTATAAGGGAACTTGTGTGTTTCTAATGTAGACAGAAGTAGCCTAGAATATTTCCTGGAGATGTATCCATAACCCAGTGTCTCATCTGTATTAATGTGCATCAGGAGCTGAAGCCATTTTCCTGTGCACTTTGTGCAGTGTGTTAAGGAAGCTTAGCCAGGGCAAGCAGCTAGGCTGGAGTGAACTACTGGCCATCAAAAAGATTTAAGTTGCTTTAAATAGACTTGTGAGAATCTGAAATACTTTAATTGCCTAGCTTGAAGCAAAGCTTTTGCAGTGTCTGGATTTATTTATATTCTCCTCACATCCTCTGGAGCAAAACATAATGATAACATTTCCTTCTACCCCACTAACTTTACATAATTATTGAACAAAGGTTTTTGCACATGTGCCCAGGCTTAAAGCATGGTGACAGGACTGCCTGTGCAGCATAGAGGATCTGTTCACTAGAGTAAATAGGAAATGAAGACTCAGGATTAGATGCATAGTTTATGAATAAGCAATATGTGGAAAACAATTACTGTTGTGAAAGAGTAGGTGGCTCATTAAATTTTAAAATTAAAGAATTTGAAAGTATCCATTAGCTACAGCATGGTAGGTTTGTCCTGGCCTTGGAGGAGGGTAATGGCGAGCTGGAAATCTCCTTGCTGTGAAGAAGCACCAATGTATTTGATAGACATTATGTAACAACTGCTTCTCTAGCATCCACCCAACCTTGGTTTGGTTATTTCAGTGACCTTGCTGAGATCCCAGCTCAGCTGCTTTTGTCGTTACCATGATCTGAACTTGAACTGCCTGATGTTTGCCTGATACAGGAAGGGGTTGGATGGAGCTCTGATTGACCCAGATTCAGGGTCCCAGTGTCTGAACTCTCCATAAAGCACACACTTCCCTGCAATTCCTGCTCCCAAATGTGGACTGCTGAATTTAGCAGCAGGCAAACATGGATGAGGAGCTCTTTGTCTGGGCATTAATAGGTCTTACAGGCCCCAATCTACCCAATTTGGGGTCTCACTCATCCCACCAACAGCCCATGTCAGCCCCCTGGGGCCATCAGGCCCTGTCCCAGTGATGCCACAACCCTGCTCTGCTCAGCCATGGGTCCTGCTGAGCCAGGGCTGCTCCTGGTGTCCCTGGTGTCCTGCCTCTGCCTGGGGCAGTGGGATCAGCCCTGGCTGCCAGGCTCTGCCCTGGGACACCCCACAGCACAGGGAGATGGCAGCTCTGGCTGCACCCCACCATCTGCTGTCAGTCCCACTTCCAGCTCACACTGGGTTTTCTTTAAAAAATGTGAAATGCAACTGGGTATTTCTTTTTACCAGAAAGGTCAGCATAAAGCACATTTGGGAATACTCTTTCACTTGTTACATGCAGAGAGATCTCCCTGTAGGGTGAAAAACCAGTTTGTTCTGTGGGGCTGGTCCCAGTCCTAATTTGTGTATCTGATAAAATATCTCAATGTCTTATTTCAAAACCCCCAACCCAGACCATTCCTCCATATATTTTTTACTTCAGTGATCCTTAATTTAAGTTTTTCCTAAGTTTATGACATCCACAAAAGTTTGAATTTTTAATCCCCAAGGGGCACCCTGGAGTAAGACAAGTCAGACTCCTGCTGACAGTGAGGGAACAGCTGGAGTTACTGATTGTCTTGGTCTTTTTTGTAGCTTTTTTGGTGACATTTTATCCCATTTTATCAGTAATAGAGACCTAGCTCTTTCCTAGAATTTTTCTCAATGTCCCAGAGTTGTGTTAACGGAATTTAAAAAATACAGCAGCTAACTGCTTTTCATACAGCTATAAAACCAAATGTAGTGTTAGAAAGGATGAATAGGACTCACATTTGGCTGCTGCTTGCATTAATTGGCCATAAAGAAATAAAATTTTATATGCACTTGCAGCAATAGGCAAGCATGAAAAAAGGCTTCTTACATTTCCTATGTTTACTACCCTTTAGCCAATATTTTTAGAATATGCAGTGCCTATGTGCAAGATACAGCAAGTGGGCTTTGTGATTATCATTAATCCTCTTGAAAGCTGGACATTTGGAGTGTCCATGATTAAAAACTCTGTGTTGTCCTGTCTATTATGTTCTGTTTCTCAGAATGGCAGAGGCTCACAGAATTAGTATAAAGAAAACAGTCAAACATCTGCTGGTCTGGTACAAACTGGGACCAATAAGTCCTTCCCACACAGAAACAACCAATCCCATTTCTCACAGTTCTGCACAAAATTCAGAAAGTTGGGTCTTTCAATGACAAGTGAAGCTAGAACCAGTCACTTACTTGCCTGACCCATCTGTTTTTTTCACCATTCAGTGGAAAAAAAAATTAAAATGACATTGTAAAGACCTGGTTAATGCATTTATTCATCTCAGATACCTGAAAGCATCCAGGGCATGTGCAGCTTCTGTATGAGTGTGAGTTCATCAAAGTGATAGTTCTTCATCTGGAGATTGGCATCTGGAGTCTCAGCTTTGTGTCTGTGTATGCACATGTGTGCACATTGCATCTGCAGAGTTGTACAGGCAGCTGATTAAGCATTTGCTAACATTTCTCAATACTGAGATTATTAATTTGGGACCATGAAGAATAAAGAGGTAAATCATGGCTTAAAACCCTCACAGTGTGGTTTACACTGCTTAAAATGGCCTCCCCACTGTTTGTTCATTTGACATAATACTGATAGAAATTCTCAAATGTGATCTGTAACAGAGAGCAGTATTAGGTGTATCACTATAAAAGGTAGATTTCTTATGCTACATTTTTATTCAAATTTATTTAAAAGGCCTGAAAATTTCAATGCTTCTGCATATGTATTAACTTTTAAGAGTCAGATCAGAATTCTGTCTGGCTGTTCTGACTTAGTGCATTGAATGACTAATGGGATGAAAACCAGGAAATCTGGGCTTTCATCCACATTTTCCTGTTTGTTTGTCTCATTTTTTAAAAATCTCTGTGTGCCTTAGTTTCTCCATCTCTAAAAAGAGGAATATTTCACTTGTCCATATTTGTAAAGTATTTTATTGCATCAACTAAATTTGGTCCATTGATGGAAAGTTTTATTTAGCATCTCTTGTTCAGTGTCTGCTGCTCATGGACATTTGGGAAATGGATTAATCAGATGCAGATGCACTGGTGCATTTGCGAGATTATTTCTGTGCAAGAACTAATTAAGAAACCTCAAAATATTTCTGAAGATGTTGCTGTTGTAAAATTTAACAAAGAACTAAAGTCTCAAGAGTGTAATGAGCAAATCTTGAGGAATTTAAAAAGTTAAATATGCATGATAAAGTTGACCAGCTTTGCACCTCAGTTTCTTTGTCTGCAGAATGGGATTAAAGAAATTAATGGCTTCCCTATTAAGCAGTGAGAATTCAATCACAGCTACCCTGTATGTCAAAGATGTAAAAAAAATGATAATAATCTCTTTGGGTTTTTTTTTAAGTCACAATAAGATGGCAGTAAGGAACTGAGACTTCCTTTTAAAAAAGTAGCTTCAAATGCATGCATATTTGCAAAACTATTATTGGCTTCTCAAGGTGATTTGTTCCCCTTGATATCCATGACAGAAATTAGGTAGATTTTTCTGGAAATAGGATCAGATCATTTTTCTAAGGCATCTAAATCTAGTGATGTTGGGTTTTGGAATTCATATGGGTAACAGTTGGCAGTACTCAGACAGATTTATGGACCCTGACAACACCCAGATGTATACCAGGAACAGCAGACAAGCAGCAAAGGCTGCAAGTGAATATAGAATGAAAGTCAGAGGATACAGTTCATGAAAGCAATTGAAGATATTTGGACAGAAATCCAGTGACCTTCCTGCCATTGGTTCCTTTAGACCACAGCAATCTGTCCTACACCTCCTGCCACCTTGCTGTGTGTCTCACAAACACATGTTGAGCTGTAGAAATGGAAGTGGTAGGGAATTTCTGCCCAATCCATTTAGGAGTTAACTCATGGGGCATGTGCATTTTATTACAGCTAGTTTCATGTAGTGATAATGAGCAGCCATGTGGCAATGCAACCTACTCCTTATTTAGAGCATAAAACAGCTTTATTCCTGCAAGGGCAGAGCCAAATGTTTTACAAGAAAACAGTCTGCACATTTCAAATGAGCTGTTTCTATAATTCTAGCACTTTATAGTAAGAACTGAATAGCATAATTATAGGTAAGGAAGTGGTGATGTTGGGAGAAGATGATGGAAGTGTTTTTCAGTAAACAAGCAGAGCTGAGAGCTTGCATCCTCCTGCTGCTGGAGCACCACAATGTCCCCCAAAGCCACTGAAGGAAACCTTCAAAACTTAACACACAATGAACATATCCTGGACCAAAGCATGTAACATAAAATGGAGTTTGTTTGTGCCTGGCCCATAATTAGCTTAAGAGACATGGACAGGAGTCCTCTGACTGCAGCTCAAGGCTGGCAGATGGCTGCAGCCCTCTGCAGAGTAAGTAGCTCTGAATAGATTACTTTGGAAAATGAAATAAAAATCAGTAAGAAGTAGAGAGAGAGACAGAGTTTTTCATTCTTTTTTTTTTTTTTCCTACAGCAGTTCTGGTTTAAATTGATAAGATAGCTATTGAACTGTTTTCTTCTTTCACACTACGGAAAATTTGAGGAAAGCTCTTCTGTGGGCCTGTACAGGTGCAATGGGGTCTTGTCTTGTATGCAGTAAGAAATATTTTAACAATCACTTGCTCCTGAACAATGTATAGAAGGGTTTTTTGTTTATTTCATAATACATATTTATATGGAGAGCATGAAACTAGAAACTGTTATTTGGACATGTCTCAAGATACCCTACGTAGACAGACAATGTAATATATTGCATAAAATGTTGCACCAGTTGCACTGCAACCCATGGTACTCCTCTCTGAAATTATTTTTTCTTGTCTCATCTCCTGTCTCATTAGTAAGAAGTTAATATGAATATGTTTATAATGTGCAGAAGGGGCTTTTCAGTGGTGTGAAGCAATTATGAATAATCCACATTGCACTGGGCGTTTAGCCAGCCAGGGTTGTAGGCAAGTGCCATATGTCATTTCTCAAGCACATGATACATCATTGCTTGAGACCCAAGCATATTTCCCCACACACATTGCCCATCCATTTCTTGTTTTTATCTGTGTTTTCTGCATGTTTCTCATTGCAAGCTCTCTGCCTTCTGTTCTCTTTGGAAGCACTTTGCTGATTATGGATGGATGCAATCAGCACAACCAAGAGTGGAAATGATGCCATATCCTCATTTAATGTAAAATTGAAGGTTATGTTTCTGAGATTGATTTGTTATTATGATACCCAGAAAAATTCTGCAAACCCAAGGAACAATACAGCTCCTTTGTTAGCAGATTAGAAAGAATATCCTTCAAAGCAATTGCTAAAAAGGATATTTCTTTTCCTCTGGTCTATATTTTCAGGTGTCTGGTATATTCTATAAGATAAAGACATAAAAGTTCTGGTTTATCTGCCTATTTATTCCTCTTGCAAAATTCCTCTTTAAGAAAACTTTGCCGTTCATTTGAAGGTTTATTACATTATGAATGACCAAGTGATTATTTACTACTCAATCACCAAATAAGTCCTTGAAAATGGACCAAAAAAATAGGACTATGACATTTTGAAATGGAATTGTTTCACACTGAAATCACAGTTGGATTTCTGCATGGGGTGTTCCACTGAATCTTCTCTAAAGTACACTTTGTGGATATGCTTGACTGAAAAAGGTGATGAATTACTGTTGCAATCTTGGAGACAGAAGCCTTTAAGCCAGTAACTTTGTGGTGAGTATTTTCTGCCAAGATACTGGAAACTCAGATTCAGTTCTACCCTTTTCAGCAGGAGCTTATAATTAGCACCATAGTTTCAAAGCAGTTGAAAGAGGCTAGATTTTTGATCTGGAAGTTCCATATAATACAAATACACCTAATTTTTAGTAGAAAGATAATTGATATACCTCTACTTCGCTCCTTTTTAAGTCACTGTTCCATGCTTTGCAGTTGGAACTATATATTTGCTGAAAGTTTCAAACTGCTCACACTCCTGTTTTTGCCAGAGGCTAAATGTGTTCACTTTAGGACACACTTTAGAACAGCATTTTTCCTTGTCAGGGTGTCCTTAGCTGTAGTTTGAGAATGATAGCTTTCCTTTATTTCAGTATTACAAAAATTAATTCCTTAACATTCATTGCACTTGGGCTGAAGGTGCTGTGGAAATGCAGCCCTTGCCACAGTCATGCTCAGGGATGAATGGGATTGGTACTGTGCATGATGGGTTTTGTGCATTCTTAGGCAGGACATGGTTCCAGATCTGTCCTCTCAGCTGGACTTGGCTCTTCTTCCTCATCATCCTTTCCCTTCAGGAGTGCTTGGTTGTGAATCCCAGTCTTCACTCCCAGTCTGTATCCTCGTTTGCAGCAGAGGAAATGTATCTCACTGAACTCAGGCATGTGTCTAAACTGCTTCACTGAGTGTGCCCTTACATTCCCTGCTAATTTACTGGTTATCATCAGCTCCTTTTCTGGTGTAGTGTACCACTGCTAGGGAGGGGAGGGAAGTAGCAAATCTGAGACACTATCACCAAAGGCTCCAGATTTTATATTGCTACTTCACTGCACAGGAACAAGATACAGCCTTGTTTTAGTCAGTAAAGGTATCTTGCAGATGGAAATTCAGTGCTGGTGAGATGTTGTATTCTTATCCTTAGCTGAATTTTAAATACATAAACTGGCATGTCTAAATGTAAGTATAAGCAAGATCTGAGACTGCTATTATTAGGTTTTTAAGTCTATCTCCCAAGTTTGAGTTCAGTGCAGAACAAAAGATATCCAAATCTAAATATATTAGTGTTTTACTTGTCATCAATGTAAATGTCAGACATTTTCTTTTCAGAATATGGGACTGTGCATCAGTACAAGTCATTAGCTGTAAACTCCCTTACTTTATGCAGTGTCATTTGCTGCTGGATTTGCATACATTTTTCTAATGACTCTACCTGTCAGCTGCCATGGTTTCTGCAGTATTTTCATATTTCACTGTTCAGAGTTAAGAAGGCTTATGAGATCTTGGATCATTTATCAGTATTCTGTGTGGAATAGCATTATTCCAGGATGGATTAAGGATGCACAAACAGTTATTTTAATGGCTTCATTGCAAGTGACTAACAATATCTTATCAGGGACATTTTGTGTAGCTGTACAGTATGTTTAAAAAAATATTATGTGGGGTGTGCAGGGGACAAGATACCAACATTTGTTTTATTTGTATTCTAGGACACAAGGGTATTAAGGAGAAATGAAATGGCAGCTGCAGCTGTTGTAGGCATTCCCCAAAGGGATAGAGCTAATAGGATATGTCTTCATCCACAGCTGAGTTAATTTTGAAAGCAGAGGATGAAAAATGAAACTAAATACATACAACAAAATCTTGGATAATGGGGGTGGGAGGAAGTAGCCACCCTCACTAATCTGTGACATCATTTGATAAAAAAGGAAATCTTTCCACTAGAAATCCTAGAAGAGAAGATTTTGTGAGGCAGCTGAAGTATTAGTCTGTCTGAAAAAAAGAACATTTTGTGGAACTGTATGTCTAATGGACAGTGTTTAAAATCTGCAGATATTGCAATATAGATTACTGGAAAAGCATTGCTCAAAAACTTAAAATCTTTTTTAGGCCTGGCATCAAAGGTTGTATTTTCTATGTTTATGCCAAAGATGAAATGTGGTGATAGAAGTACAAAGCCTCAAAATCTAGAAGAGAAATTTTTCCTTTAGTCAAGCCCTAACTTCATTCTGACTAGATATATATTCTGCCTTTCTTCAAATATGGTGTCATTTTTTTTAATGGAGCAGAATGTAACTTTTCATTTTTGTCTTTGAGAAGCCTTCATTCTGTCTCCTAGATCTCATGGTTTATTTCTCTCTGGAAATTTGCCAGGTGCAATACTGTAGAGAAAAATGCCTCAAACCTTTCTTTAATCTTTACTTATCTCTCCCACACAAAGAGCATGATTCACAGCAAAATGTCCTCATGTGCAATGATTTCTCCCCTGCACACTGATGGACTTTAATGCACTGTAGCTGCTTCTTTGCTGGGAATTCTGAAAAAAAAATCTCCCAGAGGAGCAGATTCACAAGCAGTGGTGATGTCATGGGTGTAACATAGGCAAGACTGATTTATCTCTTGGTACACTAATACTACACAGAGGAGGTCTAGAAAAAAGCATGTCCATCTACAGCCTGGCTCTCTGAGGCACAGTCAGCCTAATGCACCATTCACTTCTTTAGGTTCCTTTTTTAAACAGATTGATACCTAAGGAGAACATTAACCTTGTCCTCTAAGGTTTCTTACTAGAGGATTTCCTTTTTATCTCCATGGTCTGTGTCCATAAACCTATGGAAACCCCATGTTCTCCAAAGTTGAGGTCTTTACAGAGAGCTGTCCAAGTAGTCTTGGGCAGAATCAAAGCAACAGATGTGTTTCCTGAATTAAATGGTAGTTGATTTTGTGAAGTATTCAATTTGTTTGCTACGGTGAACAAAAAATATTTGCTCATGCTCATTTGATCAAACTATGGGGTTTTGGTTTTAATTGCATTTTCCTGTAATATCAAAAATGGGCTGTATTGATTGAGTGGCATTTTGGGTTAGTTTTCTTCTTCTGTTTGGTCCCTGAGGAAATAGTGCAGAACCTGGTGGTAAGAGCTTATGGAAAGAGAGGTCATGCTGGACAAGGAAGCTCATATTTTCCTTTGGTCACCTTCCACTCTTGGGAAGGTGTCATGTTGGCTAACAGGAAAGTTTTCCATTTATATAAACATTTTCCATTAATTTTTTCCCCATCATTGTCACTTTCTTCATCAGCATAATTCACTGTACTAGTTACAATATACTTATCCTAAGTTCCATATTAAACCCACATCCTTCTGTTCTGCAGGAAAAAAAAAGGCAAAAAGATATGCACCTTAAAAGTAATCTCTGAAGATCTGAGGCAATATTCTAATGGATCAGCAGGTACAGCTGCAGAGTGGGACTTATCCAACAGGGAAAAGAGGGGGTGTTTCTGATTTCTCTGAGGCATGCGCAGAGCTGCTCTGCACCATGGAAACTCTTATCTCAGTCCCTGCAGAGTAAGCAGTGAAGGATGAGGTTGTTTAAATGACACAAATTATCTCTCCATTGGAGTGTGAGGTTGAGTTTTTCAAGCCCAGTGATCAGAGGTTGCAGTAGCTCGGTGTCAGCAGCAGCTCCTGCAGCAGCACTTGACATTGCATGGACCAAAACCTCCCAAATGTACACACATTCCAAGGTAACCACTTGTCTTTCTGCAGCTGGATCAAAGCTCTTTGCAGGGCAAGAAGGCAAGGGAGAGAAACAATAAAGCAAAGAGAAAGAAAGCAATCAGTAATCCTGAAATACTTCCCTTGTATTCTGGTAAATCACCTCTTGACTTTAATGGGGCCAAATCTGGATTCTGGGTAGCAAGAGAATTGTTCCCAGATATCTGAATGTAAAATTCAGTGTCATGTGGCACTAAATTGAGAGCAACATTTCTCATCATGCTGCAATCCCTGCTTAAACATTCTTGTTTAAAAGAAGGATGTATCAAGACCAGTTACTGATACAGCACCGTGCTTGGTTCAAGTTACTGTTTTATTAATTTGCTGTAATGAAATAATGGGAGATCATAACAAAACTATCCACTTTTAGCACCTCAGGCACTTCTGTCCTAGTGGAGCTTCACAGATAATTGATAGAGACACAGCAGTACCTTCAAACAGTGGCTTTGAACTTGTTCATGTTAGAAAGTGCTTTCAAGAGAAAAGAGAAAGAGTCTTTGATAAAACCTACTAAAATTAAGATTTTTTTTCTCCCTTTGGAAAATGGAGGAACTCACCCACCTTGCTTCATTCCCAGTGCTATACTGTGCTGTGGAGGCCAGGAACTCTGTCAAACAATATCTGCTACAAAACTGGAGCCAGAGCAGCCATCTGGAATGAAGGTGTAGTGCTGGCAGAGAGGAAGGTGAATCCTGGTAGACATACAGTTCTGCAGGATATGAGAAGAAAAGTAATAGGGCAGAGAGTGATTTGAGCCTGAATGTGATCAGTTATCTTCTTTCCATCACTAATTGCCTTAATAATTTGAGCAAAGCTTTTAAAGCATGAGGGGTTTGGGCTTTTTGTTGGGTTTTTTGTTTTCATTAGCTAGTGACTTTAAAAAATAGCATTTATGGTTAAAGCAATCAAGAACTCTTGTCAAAATTTCTCTGCTCTGCTAGTGGTTCAAGCAACAAAACCCATCGAATACTGCAGGTTATTAATAATGATTATTAATAATTACTTTATTAAATATTAATAATTACAT